>UXGC01000480.1:0-101894 GCA_900480045.1 Eurytoma adleriae
GGGGGGGGGGGGGGGGGGGGGGTGAGGCGCCCGCGGGGGGTCGATAATCCCCGCGGGCGACATAATCCCCCGGCTGGCCGGCCGCGGATTAATTAATGGATCCCCCCGCGAGGGCCGCCGGCGATATCGTTTCGCGTTTTACCTGCCAATCGAGCCGACGGCCCCCCTCTGACGCGCGCAGTTCGATCGGGTGTCCCGCCGCGGATGAAGTTTTAATTGGCCGGTTCGGTGTCTGTTCCTCCTTTTGTTTGAGAGACGACTGATGGAGTGCGATGGGGTGCGCTTCTTTTTTGGGGGATGTTTTCTAGTGCATGGGGAGAGTGCGTCTTTTTTTAAGGAAATTTTTATAATTGTAGGGGACGTTTATTATGTAAAAATAAATATATTTATTTGAAAGATTAACGAATAAATTAATTAAATCTAAAATAGTTTTATAAAAAATACTAAACAAGAAATAGAGTTACCTAAGAAACTTTTTTATTGCTTTAATCTAGGTATACTGTGGAAGCAAGTATCCTTTCTTACGAAGACCCAAGTGACCCTGGGGTGACCCTTTCTAATCTAAAGGTCGCACGAGGATATCTCTTTTCTTACTCCTTATTATTCCTTCGACCTTTGACCTTTCCTATGAACTTTAAATTTCCTTTTACTTTTTTATTGTTTATGTCAAAAAGAATTAAAGCCATTTTTACAAAAGAAGCAATTTTATAAACCTCTGAGTACTTCAAAATTCCGAAAGTTTTGCGGAAGAAAAATAACAGGAAAAAAATGAAGTCTGTTTTAACTTTAAGTCTCGAAAAGTTTGTACTTTCTAAATTTGAAGTTGAACATTCGGCGAAGCTTTTATTTTCCTTACTTAGCAAGTTTACTTCATTCTCGCTCAAAGAGTAGCTCAATACACTGTTACTAAGTTCTTATACATTCTTGTAAGTTGGTTAAAAATACAGTCGTTAATCCACAAATGGAATTTCATTTGTAATTACAATTTCCTTTACAAAATTAAAAATATTTGCAAAAATAATCTCTGAACCTAAATTGTTTTTATAGAAAGTAACATTGTGAAAAAGTTTTGTTTAGTAATTTTATTATATTTAATCATATTTTTTATTAGCTATCTAATAGAGTGTACTGTAAAAAGTTTTTCTAAAAATTTCATTATTGTTGAAAAAAAAACTTAATAGTTTCTTGTAAAATTTATTGTACTCTTTTCACACCTTCGTTGATTATATCATACATAAACCAAAATTTGAGTTTGTTTTACTAGAAATCTCAGAAATTTTCCTTTAATTCCAGTAAATTTTGCAAGAAACGAAATCACCACCCTACTAACATCAGCAACCCCCATCTAAACCGACCAAGTACCTGCAGAATAACCTGCGCCCGCAGTTTGCACGCCCGCGCTCAAAATCAAAAGTCGAGCCCTTGCAAAAAAAGACAAGCATCTTCGCAAGCTCCCCCCGCCCCCTTTGGCGCGCTTAAAATCGCATTAAGCGCGCGCGCACGTGCGAGTGTGTGGGTAACGAGGCGAAATTGAGTTTCAGGGAGGAGCGGCAGCGGAGGGGCGAGAGCAGCGGCAGTAGCAGCGGCGGAAGCAGCCCCCGGAGCCGACAGCCGAGCGAGAGAGCGAGAGAGCCGAGGAAAATATGGGGAAGGGCGATAAGAGGGCAGGCGCGCAGCGCACCGACAGTAAGTGCGCCGGAGATAGGGCCGCGGCACCTGTGGCGCCCGGCCCGATCGCCCGGCTTCGCCTTTGTTTGCACGAATATTCAGCGGCTCGTTGACTTCTGTCCGGGTTTCGCACGATTTTACCGCTCGTTTTTTTAACGGCCGAATTTCGGCCTCGGCTTTCGCGGCGAGTTTCGCCGGTTTAGCGTTTTGGAGTGCCGAGATTGTCGACGGTTTCGGGTTTCTTTAAAGCGACGAGTTGTTTTGACAAAGATTAAGATTCATGAGTAATAAATTTCGTAAAAAATGACTCTTAGATTGTGAAAGAGTGATGTTGCGTTTGAGCAAAAAAGTTCGAGTGCAATCGAGTGGTTCTTCACTTTTTCACATTATTCGAGATATTAAAAAATTACTAACATGTTTTTCATTTGTGTGTTGCTAAATTAATTCGAAATTAATTTAAAATTACAAAAAAGTGCTAATGTCTCTATCGTATAAAAAAATTGGTATTTATTTAAAATATATCACACGTGAAGTACCGTACAAAACCATCTGGTAGGTAATTCATTCGAAATGTTGTCATTTCAACCAAAATCCGGATTACATGTAAAGCCCACCAGGAAATTAGCGGCATTTTCTATGAGTCAGTTTTGACAGCTAACATTCAGTGATGATTTCTCTGCTTGAAGTGTGAAAAGCTAATAATTAAGTGATGATTCGGAGGAAAATAACTCGGATGGACATTCAGATTTTTATCTCAACAAGCGTGACTAGGGAAAATCTGACCGAAGTGACAAGCAGTACAAAGAATAGTTATTCCAATGAATGCTTCCGACGTCCTATTGTTTTTCTCAGCTTTGATTCATCGCACTTACGCTTTTTTTACAAAATAGTTATTTTTTTTAATAATATTTCATTTTCGTAATTATCTATTTAATATACAATGCATTGAATGTGAAATACAACATTTTCCATCATATTACACGACCAATTATAGCAGAAATTGAAAAATACGTGGTGGTCAGTAGTAAGTGACGATTGACTTTTCGTAACTCTTTTCGAATAATTTTCGTTGCTGTGAGCCATGATTTATAAAAATTATCTAAATACATAAATCAATTTTAAGAATTTCATGATACAACAATTTAAGCAAACTAATTCCGCTGAAATATTTTACGTCTTTGGAATAGCGAGTCTTAGAATTATTTTCATTATCCTGATCTAGAAACTGATTTCTAAAGTTTTAATCGAAATCCGTGACCTGAATGCCTACGCCACTTGTCTTCCATAGTTTTGTAATCGAAATGACTCTTTTTCATTGAAAAAAAAAACGCTTATTTTAATCATTATTCCTTTGACTGGAAATTTCATCGATAATCGTGGAAGATTAAAACAGCTAGTGTTGAAAAAAAAAATATTGATTAAAGGAATATTTAACTCAACCTTTGGTTATTATTTCTTGCTACACAAAAATGCATTTTCGCTTATCAAGAGGTGGCTGGAATTGAAACTTCGAAGCGATAGATACCAGCCAAATGGGTCATCAGTTTCAGAGACGAAGATGACAGTACTAATTAGAACATCCTCGGCAATAGAAACTATATTAAGGTCCACTTAAAGACGAAAGTAATCAATAGTTTATAAGAAAAGCGAATCGCATCGTTCAATAACCCTTACTTTTTCAAATTGTTCACAAAGGAAAAACGATTAGCAATAGCAATTCTACGTTAAAAAAATTAATCAATTTCATTCCTAAAACGATTCTTTGAACTCACCCCTTTTTCACCGCTCGTGTCGTGACGATTGAGAGGTGTTGAGTGCAAGGGGTCTAGAGGAAGAAGTTGAGTATGCCCGCCTCGAGTGTTTTGGATAAGTTCTCGAGCCGAAGTGTACTTGCTTCGAGTGCGCCAGGTATACGTGTATTTAATTAATTCGCGAAGGTATCGCTCATTCGTGATTGCGCTCTGAGTAGCCCTGATAAACCCGGCGACAATTTATGAAATTTTTTTATACTAACTAATATTTTTTAATATATTCTGTTATTTCTTTATATTTTCGGATACTGTATGATGTTTATGAAAGTTTTTGTCTGAATTTGGACTATTTATCCGAAATATAGAAGCGAACAAATGTAAATCCACAGCAGTACCTCGCGATGTCAGTAATTTCATTATATTTCGTTGCTTCACAAAACATTTTTATTTCATTAAAATGAAAATTAAAATTGTTCGAAGTTAAAATTTAATTGAATTGTTAATTAAGGTCAGAAAAATGCAGGGCGCTGTAACAACACAATTGCGAATATTCCAAAGAAATTAATGTAAATGCATGCAAATATGTTTTGAATTAATTTCCCGCGGTGCTTTTGTTTAATTTATTCACAAGCCTTTCAAAATTAAATCAGGACACGCCAAAACAGCAGGAATCGCACAATTAAAAGAATAATAAATTTAACCGGATACTCGGTCGGGACGCGCATTAAAGGGGACGCGCAATTATAATCTCCCGCGCGATGAACTTATAACCGCGCGGTATTAATTTACACCGGGCCGAGTGCACCCGAGGAGCCGGCGAAGCGGAGTGCTTTATAAGATACGCGATGTGCATTATTAACGAAGCCTTTTTTTTTTCCTCGGGGTAGTAATTTAGAAATTACGCGGAGCTCATTACATCGCGGTAACGACGTCGCGCGATACGCGGGCTCTCGCTCGGCCGCGCGCAATTTCCTTTGGCGCCGATTTGAAAGGGGAGGGATAATTAAAAATACACAATAATTAACGAAATTAAATGGGATGCATGGCGAGAGGTGCGCTTTATGCACTTTTAGGAACAAAGCCGAGTGTAACTGGCGTTAAACGCTCGAGCCGTGTGTTTATTCGCGAAAATAAATCCGGAGGTAAAGGGGCTTGCCCCGAGGAAGGGAAATTTTAAATTTCAACGTTTCGCTCGACGTGGGGAAAGGGTGAAATTTGCTTTTGGAAGTGAAATATTTTTGAAGAGGGAGCGTGAAATTTTCAATGGTGAGATGATTAAGTTCCTTACAAAAAGCTCAAAGGAGCGGGCTTAAGCAGATTTTGCAAGTGCAATGAATTCCTAGAAATTTCCGATATTTTACGACATTTTGATATTATTTTATGCATGCAAATATATAGCGCTGCTTGTGATAAGAATTTTAAGAGGAAGTTTCGAATTTTCTTATTTGAAAATACATTAAAGTACTAGAAAATACGAAAATTCAGCAATTTCTTAGAATAGAATGTGTAGATTTAATTATTATTTTATTTTTACCACGCATTCTTATTTATTATTGTACTATAGTTAATTTATAAAGTATACTATAAATATAAAGTAAAATTTACTATAATAAAGGTAAAAATATCTAAGTTTTTCCTCTGTGTATCCATCAGGTTTATCTTTTAAATAGGATTTAGAATTACTTTTACAAAGGATTACACTTACCACTCTCAAAGTCTAATAAACAAAATTCCCTTCTTAAAAGGAACAAAGAGAAGCTGAACGAAAGTATCCGAAAAATGTTTCTTCCCAGTACCTTTCCAGATGCGGATAAAACTTTTAAATTCCCAATCTAAAAAAAGCTACACTGCTATTTTACAATAAATTCTAAAATCTCGTAAAAGAAAAGCAAAAGGAGAGCGCGTAAAAAGGCTTTTTGCTAATTTCGGCTGGTCGCTCGCGTAAAAAGATTCAACCCCTCGGCGCGTGTACTCGGAGGCCAAAGTATTTAGCGTTCGAGAGGGCGGAACGGGTGAATTTCCCCCGATAGCCCGCAACAATCTTAGGAGAGGAGCGTAAATTTCCGCCATAATTGAAAAAAAGCCCGGGGCGATGAAAAAGCAGCGCGTCGAGGCGCGAAACTTCACGTTGTTCTATGTGATGGAGGAGAGCCGCGGCGGCGCTCGCGGCTCTTATTTCCTCCGTCCGCCCGCGATATTTTTCACCCTAACGCCCGCGCTAAATTCACTTGGCGAAAACTTTTTCTACGATTGCGCCCCCAGCCCAGAGTAAATATTTCGCGCGCGTGACGCCTGAAAAGCTACCTGGCCTAGTTCTTTAATAAGTGCCGCTAAGTAATTGTTTCGGTTGGTTAAATATTTTTCTTAGAATGACTATTAGGCTTTTTATACGGTAGATTCCTAAATGGTGTTTTTATTTTTTAAATTAATTAAGAAAAAATAAATTAAATGTTAATGTTTTAAGTTAAATTCCTTTGTAGTATTATGGTTTTTCTTGTAATCAAGTTTAAATGTTATTGCAGTAAGTATCCCAAAATTATCAGAAAATTTCTGATATATTTTTTAAAAATTTTGTTAATTATCTACTATTCTATATAAAAATCTTAGAAAAATACCAGAAAAATTGTTGAATTATAAAATATACATTTAATTAATTTAAATTCCTTCAAATTTACAACAATTAAAGTGAATAAAACAGGTAATAAATGAAAAATTGAATTAAAAAAAAAAATGCTAACACTGTTCAACAGCCTGAATGAATCTCTTGAAAGCAAGGAGCGACGGCGTGCGGCGGTGCAACCGGATGTCTTTCATTTGGGGGCGAGTTCGATTCCGCGGCCTCGAAGTGTCGCCTGTTGCGTTTTGGCAGCGTTCCGGGTTCCCCGCCGGAGGAAAAACTCGATGATCCCCAGTCCGCCTCGACTCTATTTGTCGCGCCGCCTCCCCCTTTCCCCCCTTTTCCCTCCTCCCTGCATCCCGGTTTACGTGCCTGTTTTACTTTTCTGTTTTTCCTTTGTTTTTATTAGCTTCGCTCGCGCAATGAGGTTTATTTCATTAAGGCACTGTTATTACCGTCGGAATTTTCCCGTCTGCGTTGCGTAGCGTGCACTCGGTGCAAACAAATTCATTGCGCCACGGTGAAATTAATGTTGATTTTTATTATCAATTGAAATTTTCGCTCAACGGGGGAAAATTCGATCGCGTGAATTTCTTATGAGGCTTTTATTCCGCTTTGAAAAATTATAAAAGCTCGTCGAATTGCTCGCTGAATTAGCGGTACAGGCAATTTCGCAATGTGTATAATATAATGTGTATAATGGAAATTTTATAAAAGAGCATGCAGTCCAAATGCGATACAATAAACACTCATTTAACTTCAATCAATATTATAAAAGATAAATTATTAAAAAAATTTTCTTTGCTAAATAAAGCTCTCATTTAGAAAATTTTATTGAAATTTATTTTTCATAAAATTTTCTGGCTTATAATGAAATTATATGTTTAATAATTTGAAGACTTGAAAACAAATAAAAACTAGTATATCATAGTATTTTTTACGAAATTTACAGTAGTACAAATTGCACTGATGTAGGGATTTTGCTGTGAATAGTGTTCGCTAGTAAGCACGAATGGACCGCGGTAACAGATGCGATTAGGATGATTTTCGCTGTCGCCCTTTTCAATCGGACAAAATAACGTCACCAGCGGACAATGGTGGTGAATTCTAAGCGCACCGCATTGCGATTGTTTAATCGACCGTTCAAAATTTTACTATATAGTCCGATATTGTGTAAGCAATCATTTTTATTTTTTTTCTAGTAGAGTACCTGATTTCAATCTGAAGGATTATTTAGACATATGAGGAATCATCATTTTTATGACGTGCATAAATCTACTGACAGTTAATTTTGCCATCAACTACCTATATAAGAAGTTATACATATAAATTCAGATTTAAAGCTTATTTAGATAAGGTCGTAGACGTGAACACGCCCATACAAAAAATGATTTTGTGTATTAAATAACAGATAGTACAAGTTATTAAAAATACGATTTATTGAATTCTAAATCAAACATGGCCTTATTTCGAAAATGCAATTCACAGTTAAATCGCTTAACTAAAGGTACAGAATACTTTTTGTTCTCGAGTGGTTAAATACTAAGACTATGATATCGGATATCGTACAAAATAAAGTTTTGATTCTGGATCTTAGTTTCTACCTTACTCTAACGTTGCTAAGTAAATTACTATAATTATAATAGTACACATATTACATACTGTTATTCGAATACTGTGTAAACAATGCATCTGACAAGCTCGGAGAAACTTGCTTTTAGTTCAAGAGAAGTATCCATTCAAATCCTTGTTCAACTAGTTTCATGCAAAACTAGGAAATTACCGACTCTATTTCATTTCATTTTATTTCAGAACAGTTGTTATTGCTAATAATACAATTTTTCAAATCAGTATATTAAGGTTTTTCGGTAAAGTCTAATTTCATCTATAAATTAACATTTCTAATTTTATTTTTAAGAATAGAAAGTAAATTATTATACAAAAGAATAACGAGGACTATTCTTCCGCTAGTGGCGCTAATAAGTACAAGCGGGGAAACGCGTTTATTTTGTATCTCTATATATATTGATATATAGTTATAAAGTATACACGAATTACCAACGCACCTAACGGAGGCATAGCCCTGATTATGCATTTCAAATCATACACAATCTTAAATTCGAAATAAGAATTGCTATCTACTCTCACGTCAGCTTCTCGCGAACTGAAAGACCATCTCTTCGATAATCAGCAAATGAACGTCGAGTTAGCAAAGATATCACCTAAGCGCGCATTACTCTATCACTACGTAATTTCTCGCGTTCGGCAGTTCGTTCGCTCGTTCGCGCATGGATCGCACCAAAATCCAAACCTCCTCACTCCTCGAAATTGTACACAAGCGGCCGGCTGGCCCGGGTTTGCTCGCGCACATAGAAGTTCATGAGCTCCTCGTTGGCCGCGCGCACGTTGTCGAGGCCGCACTTGTTGCTGTCCCAGGCGAGGCAATTGGTGGCCTCGAAGCAGCGCCGGACCCGCAGCTCGTTGCGCGGGTCGTTGCGCTGCTCGTTGCGCTGGCCCCGGCAGCACACGACCAGCGCCCAGACGCAGCTGGGCGGGCTCCGGGCCGGCGGATGCTGCGTCACCGGCGACGGGAAGCTGGCGGCCACCGCGCCCGACTTCGACGGCGAGAAACCCTGCAAAACAAACAGCCGAGCTCTTTAATTGCTCTCTCTCCCTCTCTCCCCTGTAGTTTTAATTGCTTCCCTTCGGGGAACTCTGGTGGCGGCCGATTGCAGCGCCCCCTCCAAAGCGTACAGGTTCGGAAGTTTTCGATAGCAGGTGTTTAATTTATTTTGCATTTTAGGTATTGCGTTCTATTTGTGGAGCAATAAGTTTGGCTCGAAAGTTTTCAGAAGTAAAGAGGGAAGCAAAGGTGCAGGGTAGTTTTTGATGAAGCGAAGAGATTTTTCGTTGGATGATGTTCCGAAGTGTCGAGAACCGTGGAAACATCCTCGAAGCTGTTAAGACAAGTTTAAATTGTGATAAAAAGTGATAACTGCAGGGGGAAACTAGTATGAACTGCAGAAGAAACGAGAGAAATAATACGAAAGTTTTCTTAGTAATTTCAGATAATGATATCGATTATTTAAGTTTAACAAAGATACTTTAGGTAGTCGTTTTATTGTGTATTTCATATTTTAAAGTACCATTGTTTTTGCTAGAGCAACGAGGATTCTTCTGATAATAAAATCATTTAATTACAATATATATTATTTTTTATAAAATAACATATTTTATTTACTGAAGAATAAAGTCAACATGATATTGGACTGCCGTGTCAAATTCTATTTTGTTGCGCTTTTCTTATAAAATTCTCACACTAGATGAAAGTATATAGATGCAACAGCAGAATTTCACAATTTTTCTTGTAAAAAGCGGAAAAAGCCAGTCTAGTTTCTATGCGCTCAAATAAGATTTTACTTCCTTTTACCGTGCTATTTTGAAGTCGAGTATTAAGATAACAAATTGACTTTATAACCATACTAAATTATGGTACTTTCCCATACACTAAATTCTAAATATTGACTAATACTTAGATACGTTAAATTAAAAAAAATGTGTTTCTATGTTTTCTAAAAGCATAAAAAGCTCATGCGCAATAAAAAACTAACAAAGTCAAAAGTTAAAATCACCCGGTCAGTGTAACATTTTCGGGTAATCCTCTATTCTCCCCAGCAGCCTAATCGCTTTTGCAGTAATTAACGGAAGCTCGCGAGGCATCAAACACGCGCGCAGTGCCAACCGTGAAAAAAGTTCGTCCCCCGAAAATTGGCGTGAAGTTTAATTGACCGAACAGTGAGCGCTGACCCGTTTACATCCGGTCGTAAAAAAGCGAGCGAAGAGTCTACTCCCGATGCAGCGTCGCGAGAAAGGAAATCCCGTCCCCCCTCCCACCCCCGTGCGTTACCGGTGGCGCGAATTTGCTCGGGGATTGCGTCGCTGCAGGATGGCGCTGGGGCGGTGTAAGCGTGTGTACCAACCGTAAAATCGATCTCCTCGCCGAAGCCCTGCCGGAGAGTGAGTGCCGCCGGGCCGCCGTAGGTGTAGTTGCTGCCGTCCGCGCGCACTATTATCGTCGCTCCCACGGGCAGCTCCCTGAGCCTCCTCAGGCGCTCCTCCTCCGTCTCGTTCCTGCTCCCCGGCGGACGGGGGACCTTCCCCTCGTTCCTCCTGTACTCGTGGTACCTGCGCGCGAAAATTTGCTTTAGCAGCGACTCGGCAGACTCCCGGTTTGCTTACTCCCTTTTTTTTTTAACACCCCTTCTGGGACTAATTTAAAAGCTGATCCACAAAGGGGATTTCGCTGGGTAATGAATTTAATTAAACAGAGTACGGGATGATACTTGTTTTCTTTGGAGTTTTGTTACGGCTGAACGGCGCTTTCACGAAATCTTTAAATGCCAATTTCACGTATTTAGACTTTTTGTATAATAAGATTTAAAAATGAAGGAAGCACGACTATTTTATTAATTTTTCAGAAAAGTACTTGTTGAAAACGAGTACTGTTAAACAGATATCTTACTTTAGAAACAGAATTATTAGCGCAACAAACCTGTCGTCATCTTCGGGTCTGGGATAGCTGGGTTGGTCTGGTCGCGATGGCGGTCGGCGTCTGGTCTCTTCTTCCTTACGTCTTCGATCGTCTTCTTCGAGTAAACGCCTGCATTTTTCCCTCTCCAGCCGTCGTGCTTCGTCTTCCGGTTGCGGCTGCTGTCCCCACCAGTTGCGCCTGTCAGGCGTCGGGTTCTCGGGTCGCACGGGATAACGTCGACCTGCGCTCCAGTTCTGATCGGGATTCTCGTGGTGCTGGCTGGCCGGATCGTCGGGTCTTATGGTTCGCTGGTGGTCGTCTGGATTCGGAGTGGGCTTGAGATGTCGCATGGGATCCTCCGGGCGTCGTCTTTCGTCTACTGGACTGGGAATACGATGACCTAGGTATAGGTCAGGTCGATTCCTCTGATCCTCGACGTGTCTTCCTTGCTGCTGGACCAATCGTCTCCTCTCTTCATCCTTTTCTCTCCTCTGGAATTCGGCCAATCGCACTTGCTCGTTTTCCTGCTGTTGGTTGTATACTGGCGAGGAGCGATTTCTTGCCTCTTCTCGCAATCGTCTCTCCTCTTCCGCTCTGCGTTGCTGTTCTTCCTGTCTGCGACGTATTTCTTCTGGATCATACTGAGGTCGGTGTCTTCTTTCGTCTTTGCGTGGAACCTCGGCGGTTCTGGTCGAATTTTCTGGTCGACCAGACTTACTTACATTGTCCGGTTGACCAGGTCTGTATGGATAATCTGGACGGCCCGGTCGGGTTAAGTTTTCCGGACGGCTGGATCTGGTGAGGTTAATCGGAGTGTTGCGACGTATGTAGTCCTGCAGCTTTTGTTCGTTCTCCAAATCTTCTTCCGTTTTCCTTCGGTCCTCCCGGTGATTCGGATTCTTTCTTGCGTTTTCTCTCTCTCTGATCAACCGATCGTATTCCTCTTTCTCCCGCTGCCACTTCCTCAAGCGTTCCTCGTAGGTGACACCAGCATTAGCTGGTGCTTCGGTTTTTCTCGGGTTCGGATCTTGTCTTTGATTCTCTGGTGCTCTGCGTTGTTGCTCTTCCCACTGTCTGCGCCTCTCTTCGTCCTGAGCTTTTCGTTGTTCTTCCTCTTGTCGTCTACGCTCTTCCTCTTGCCTTCTACGCTGTTGTTCTTCCCACTGTCTCTGCCTTTGCTCCTCCGGAGCAGTGCGATCCTCCTGAGGTCGCCTGAACTGCTCTTGAGGTCTTCGGAACTGTTCTTCAGGTCTTCTGAACTGCTCTTGAGGCCTTCTGAGCTCTTCTTGTGCTCTTCTGTAATCTTCTTGACGATGGTGATTACGGTGATGATTCATCGGTCTTTTAATGTGCTGCTGCTGTTGATCGTCCTCGTCTGAACTTGGTTGATCGCTCATCAAGCCGTCATCCTCGCCGAATCCCCACATGTCTGAGCCTTTATTCGCCCAAAGCAACTTTCGGGATGACCCGATGTTTCTTTTGGATCGGCCGGGTACGTGACCGTACAAAATCGAACCCGGAACATCGCCGCGATCGTCTGGCTTTGGTTCTTCCACTACCTCGATGTCACCTCGTTGGGCACGAGGGATGGGATCGTTTAGCAAGCCAGATAGTTGCAACACCTCCAGCGAGGTCAATACGTGGTCGCCTTCTAGCGACTTGTTGGATCTGCTGGTAGCCTCTAAAAAAGTAAGGTGATATTACTAAAATTTCCTAGTCTAATAATCAATTTTACTCTTTAAATAATTTACTTGTATCAATTTAAAAACTTCACTGATCAGTCTATAAAATATAATTTGAATAAAAATAAATTTCGCTTGAAAAGCTTTTTCATGTGTCGGATCTAAAATTAATCTTTTCGGTGTCAGAAAACTATCTACTTCTTGAAATAAAATTTCTTTCAACTCGGCAAAGCCAATTTCCAGTGGAATCGAATCAGCTACTCAATTTCATCTAACATCATATTCCTCCAGATCTGAGCTCTGTCTTTGAAAGCTTTTCGAATCTTTTTTATATTTTCGCCGTAAAAAATAGGTTTTGTAATATCAATTGCGAATAATAGAGACGTCGTCATTTAAATAAAGTGATAAATATGAAAGATTATTTAATTTTGTGCAATGATTCATTTTCTTCATCCTAATATACGTGTGACCCTATTTATATCCGACTGTCCAGGCGACTATTCTACGGCTATCGCAGAAAATTAATCGAATCAAATTTTAATTGAAAGTCGTCAATATTCCGGTTGTCCTGCTCGCATCCTTCATTATACATTAATGAATCGTAATCGAGCCTTTCACGCAGAGCTACAAAGCCCCGCTAAAGCGCAACAATGAAAATTGTCAATTACCGTAATACCATATAAACGCGTCGCTACGTAATGAAATTGAACAAATGCCAAATCGAACGGCGCGATTCGCCGGGCACGGCCGTCTGCGATTCCCCCGAAATCAAACCGAACGCTCCGCAGCGTTTACGACTATCCATTTCCCGCCGTCGGGCTCGCGCGGGGGCCGACAAAGGGGTTCGCTCCCGTTCGGTCCCCCCGCAGCTCAAATCGAATTAATCTTTGCCGCGCGCCGCAGCGGAACGCGCCCGGCGCTCGGCGGCCGGGGCCAAACAAAATCTCGAGACGCAAACAGGCCCGGCGGCGGTGGCCAAACTCGCGCGGCGCAAACTCACCGGGGGCGAGGTGGAGGACCGGTGCATCGGGCTCCTCTCCGCGGCGCTGATTTCCCTCCTCCGAGTATTGATCGCCGGGGTGGGCAGCGCACGCCGCCAGCGTCCAGGCCGCTATAGCGGCGATCAGAATCGCCCTCATGTCCGAGCGGCTCGCCACTCCTGCCTTCGGCCACCTGCAAGTTGACGCTTCGCTTTAACTGCCGTGACGATGGATGCTGACGATGCGGTCGCTCGCGTCCGCAGGCTGGGGGTGGAGGGGGACGCAGGATAGAGAGAGAGACGAGTGGGAGAGATTACGCGCGGAGTGGCCGTTGCGATGGTGTAGTCTTTTGAGTTCGAGGGTCGGGTGTAGTTTCTCTTCTTTTTTTTTTCGCGTTCGTTCGGTCGGCCTTCTTCGTGCTCGGGGATGGGCTTTATGCGGAAGTTAGGAGGGTGAGTGGAATTTTTTGATGGGTTCGCATGTTTTTGACAGGTTATTTTCTTTTGTGCTGCATCATTTTGGGATTTATGGTGGAAATCGTGATGTCGAGTTATTCTCGTTGTAAAATTTGTCAGATGAAAATGGTTCCCTCGAGTCGGGGGTAATTTTCGAAATTTTGTACTGCTATCTTTGCTTTGTTGTCATTTTGTTGTTCAATAAACAAATTATTTAAGTTTCTCTGAGTATCCAATGCACAGTTATGTCGATATAATTAACGTACTTAATAATTTGATACGAGCAATTAATACACATTGACTACATATTTAAGGGGATAAAAAATTATCGTTTAAATTTCGATATCTATAATGCCATTGAAAATCGTTAAAAAATGCTTATTCATAAATATGCATCGATTACCTATTTATTTAATATCAGCAAAAATTAAATGATGGAATTTAATATTATTGTTTATATTATTTTAGCGATAATAATTCCTTTATTGGTAAAATGATACTGATATAAGGAATAATATAAATTCGATAGAGAAATGTACGTTATAAATTCCAATGCGAGATAAATTGAGTTGTGTAATTTCAAATATTAAAATTAATTAGCAGTCTCCCGCAGATATAAATGGAATAAAAAGATGTTCATAATAATTATTCGGTCATCGATAAAATTCTAAAGGGCTATTCAGCTCACTATCACGAGAATTTTTTTGCATACTTAAACGTCCTCCTTGAAGTACAATTACCGCGCTGTCCATCACGATAAAACAATGGCCGCGCGCGGGAGAAAGAAAATATTACGTAATTTTTATCAAAGGCCGAACGTCAACTTTGCGTGAGGCAGGTGCTTTCAAAACTTTCGGCCTTAAATTCTGCGGTTATTATTATTTTTGCTCTTGTCCTCCTATTTTTTTTATAAACTAGAGCGGGCAAAGAATCGACGCTAACGACGCTCCAATTTCTTTTGTTATTTTTGTTCGGCGTTGTTCTAAAAATACACAATCCAGTATAAAAAAATTATCATCGCGTATCAATCGCCATTTTATGTGGAGGATGAAAAACAATCATTTAATTCAAGTAAACGATTACGTCCTAACTTATAAAATTTACCTAAATTAGGTATCGGACAATTCGTGTCAACTTAACATTTGAACCTGCCGCAAAATCAAATAAAATCTCAAGGATAATTAAAATCTTTCCTGGAGTCCCCCTTATTTTAAACCAAATTTTTTTTTTATACTAAGTATTTTCGGCGGGTACGTAAGTAACGAGCGGAGCACGTGGGGCGCTCGGATACTCAGAGCCGCGCGGATATTTCGAAGGCGAGAGGCGGGAGGCGCTTATCGGCGGTGCCTCGTTATCGAAACAATAAATTTTAAGTGCTGCCGGGCGTGCTCGAGAAAAATTGCGTAAGGCCGGTGACCCGCTTGTTTGCCTCTCTCTTTAAACTCCCGTAGATGAAACCGCTGACTTTCGCCTTTTGCGCGCTCACAGTTTTAATTTATCTGTTTGCGCAAAAAATTGAATCTTCGAAATTATTATTCTGATTTTTTTTGAGGATAATCTTGAATTGAAAAAAAAATTTTAGATCGAAAAAGTAAAATAATTTACAGTTTGACACTTAGCATAAAGTATGTTTGATTTTTAATTTAAAATTGCATTAATTTATTCTTCTTGCAGTATTGTTGAATGATTGTGCATTCGAAAAGCATAATAAAGTCTCAGAATAATTAATTGTATATTCATTTCTAGTTATGTCATATCCACTTAACGCAATTATTACTCTTGATTATAATTCTTGTATAAAGAAGTTTTTTCTTTGCAAAGTTTGATAAATAATGTGAATGTAAAATTAGTATTACCTTTTCAACACTAAGACTTGACATGTTTATTAATTATAACTTTAAAAAAGAAATAAAATAGGATAATTATTGTTCATTAATTTTTTCATCATTTATTATGACGCAGATTTAATTTTCTTCACTTCATTCGTTATGGTCAAGCATAATTGCACTTCACGATAGATCCTTACTTTGTTCACCATTTTTTCTATTAAAAATGGATTCCAATCCACTTCAATAAATAATTGCAAAAAACGTTTCTCATCACGAGGATAAAATGAGTTTCATTTTAACTCATTTTTTTTTAATAACTGATCGTTTCAAAGTTTCTTTTTTACACTAAATGCACTAAATTGAATGCAGTAACTTACGTCACAAAGACTTGACGTCAACCCAATTACATTCCCGTTCAAAAAGTATCTCCCCAGCATCTTTATTCACGGCGACCGTAAAAATGCACGATTACCCCAAACTCCTCCATTATCCGCAACAAATTAAAAACAATAAAAACAAAGATTGCGCCGTCCCCCTTAAAAAAAACGGCTCGAAGAGAAGCCGTCGCTCCGGACGTAAAGCACAAAAGAAAGAAATTAACGCACAATTAACTCTTAAAATAAAAAAAAAAAGCGCAAAAGGAGTGTATAAGCCGAGAGAGCCCGAGGGGGTTTTTCCCCGGCGGCAAAAAAGGCTCGGCAACAACCGCTGGAAAATATCAAAGAGCGGAAGCGCAAAACGTCGCCTCTAAGCGACCCACATTCATCCCCACCCCCGCCTCCTCGAGCTCGTCGGCGCGGACATCGCGCTAATTAAAAACACGACCGCCCCCCGCCGGTAATTTCATCCTAAAACAAAAAGAAAATGGGCGAGCGAGCGTCGCCCCCAATTATCCACTTACACGCGGCAGCGATAGGTGCCCCGCGGAGCCTAAACACAGTCGCGCGAAACGAGAGCCTTATCGCCGCGAATTCCGCGCGGGGATTCATTGCCCCCGCAGATAGACGTGCCAGCCTCTTTCGTCTTTCTTTTTTTCTCTCATAACATCTTGCTCTCCTCGCCTCTCTTGAATACTTGTTATTAAATAAACTCAAGTCTCTCTCTCTCCTTCTCTTTCTCTCATGCAGTTGTCAGAGAAGCGCAAAATTCAATACTTCGTTTGACTGCGATAATTTTTCAGTTGCTGTGATGTACACACGTATCCATAGTAG
Organism: Eurytoma adleriae; assembly: GCA_900480045.1. Classification (NCBI taxonomy): domain Eukaryota; kingdom Metazoa; phylum Arthropoda; class Insecta; order Hymenoptera; family Eurytomidae; genus Eurytoma; species Eurytoma adleriae. Next base: position 16,725 of record UXGC01000480.1, read on the forward strand.
TTTTAAGTATTGCAAAGTTTTTTTTTGTTTCTTTTTGCAAAATTTATAGCCGCTATTTGATGTGCGAAGCTCATGCACTAGACTGACTTTAAAAACTTTTCTGTGAAGATGTATAAGAAAATGAATTAAATATAAATGTGAAGCGCAAGGCGAAATGTAGAAGTGTATATAAGGATATAAAAAAATGCGTATTAAATTTTAAAACGGTACATTTTTTTATATTCTTGAGCATTTTTACGTTTTCTCGTGTGTTTATGCATACATTTATACCAATGTCAGCGTTTATTTTCTACTTCACACTAAAAAATTTAAAATCAGTCTAGTTCATAAACTTCGACACACAAATAGTAGAGATTATAAATTATACTAAAAAATCGCTTTTCAACAGTTAATTCTACAGAAATACTTACAAGAAAGATCACTGAAAGTTTTTACCTAAATCTTTATGATTCACAGAGAGTTCCGTAATTTTTACAGAAAAAGCTCCGTAAATATTACGGAAAAAGCTCTGTAATTTTTACGCGAAAATCCCCGCAATTTTTACGATGGTTTTCCCGTAACAATTATACCAGTATCACAAACCATCCCACGATTACGTTTTTTCACTAAATTTTTACAGTGACCTTCACCGTAATATTTACGAGAAATTTCTTTCGCAGTACACGTCGCTTTTATAATTAATTTTTGCCGCAACGTAAATAAAGACTGTCCTTATCTCTTCTACCTGTCTTTCCGATTTCTCCTTGTTTTCTTTTACTGTTTTTTTAAGCATCTCTCTACCCTTCCTTTTTTCTCGAAGTACCTCTCCTCGCTTTTTCTCCCAGTCCCTCTCCACTCGTTTTCTCAGCGGAGGAGGTTGGGTTATCGCGCGAGCAGGCGCACTTTTTCGCTGGGCGCGCCGGGGCTTTTTCGGAAGACGGTACTGAGTCACGGGAGCCGCTGAGTCAGCGCGAATTTTCCAGGATCGTTATCGGGCGTAAAGAGAAACGGCCGGGCGAGCGGAGCGGCGTATACGCGATGCCGACGGCGCGCTCGCGAGTGCGCGGGACGACTGAATGGGAACGCGTCTTGCCGGATTGACGTTATTGTGCCGGCTTCTGACAGGTTTCTTAGGCGCTTGCAGGAAGCTGCGCGAGGCGCGATAGTACCGCCCGGCTATTGACACTTGATGCTTCTACTTTTTTTTACGGAGTTGGCTTTTTTGCGCGGCTTTTGTAATTGACGGAGCGCTGTTGTGTCTGGCGGGTAATTTGATCTTGAACGTTAATTGAGGATTGTGCGCAGGTGTTCGAGCGTTTTGGAGGATAGTAATGAATCGACGGTTTAGAGGTTTTTTGTGGATCTGCAGACTGATCGCGTGCATTTGAAATAACGAATTAGTATTTTGACTGTTCAACCTGCAAAGGTACTTACTTTAAAATTGATAATTTTAAAAAGATTAATACTTGTGTTGATTTAAGTACCGAAAGCTTTTCAAAGATATAAATTTTTATCGTTTTGTTGATTTTTGTGTTTATACTCGTTATCATCGCTATCACCGATTTTTATTTATTTTGCAAATATTTTTAAAGCAGTCAAATAAAAAGCAAAACAGTTATAATTTAACGACGCGTTATTCGTCGAAGATAAAGTTTACGCTTTCTTACGTTTCGTTCGATGATGCATTAAAATGACATAAATTTCGAAGAAAGAATAATCGTAACATTTGTCTTGAGAGTGAAAATATGTAGAAGCAATTTTTCCTTTTCATAGAAGACGTAAAAAGTTTTTAAGTTTCTTTTAAAACGTACTTTCAGTCGCAATAAAATTTCTTTAAATTAAACAAGATGTTCTCGTACGTTTTACAATATAGGAACGTGTAAAAAGTGAAAAAGAGACTCTGACGAATAAGGAATTGCTGTTCAAAACAAAATTTTTTTGTTCTGACAGGATCGATTTTTCTTCAATAATTACGGAGCAGGTATTTGAAATATCTTAACACTTAAATCATCTCTAATACAATTAATTTCACGACTTATTGATAAAAACATCGATTTATTAATTATCCGCTGATTAATTATCGATCACATATTAATTAAGTTTTTCAATAATACTTGCTAATCAAGAGAATACACTAAATCTTCAACATGAAAAACGCATTCGTACGCATAATAAGCACAAACTGCGCACGAGCAAGATTTTCGCAATTCCATCGTGAACAGTATTATGCGAGCCTTGAAGGTTGAAATTTTAAGGAGCTGAGCGAATCGCGCGCTAAACCGGGCCTCGATTCTCCGGACGTGTTCGACGTCTCTCGAACACGCGCTCAATTAATTTCCGGCTCCCCGTCCTTCGCCGTCTCTCTCTCTCTCCCGCCTCCCCCTCTCCACCCCCGCCGCTCGGAAAAGTTTCTTTTTTCCCGCACCATCCCACCCCGGGACTTTCGCGCCCGGATCGAGCTGTTTCCGGTTTAATTGGAAGCCCTCTTTTTTATCGCCGGAAAGAAATATTTTTTAACGATAAAAGGAAACCATTTGTTCGGTAATTCTCGCGATCTTTCATTTTTTCTCCTTGTCTTTAAAGTTACTTATTAGATTATTATTTTTTTTTATAGTTTTAGATGGTGGATTTGATTTGAACGTTATTTTGCTTATATTTGCACTTCACGTTTGATCGAGTTGTCTGAGGTCAGAATTTATCTTTTTCTCACATATCAGTAACTTATATTTTGGTTGATTTTTTATGTACTGATAAAAATGTTAGTCACATCGCTCTCGAGTACTTGAAGAAGGTCAAATGTTGGCCAAGATTTAGGTTTTAGATATAGAATTTTTCTAAAATAACAAACGTTAAGAATAAATTTTGAGGAAACGAAGAAGTTCAGAAAAATTGTTGTAAATATAAACATTTCAACAAATTCTTTAAAAAATAAATCAATACATGTGTAATAGATTCTTTGTTTGATGGAACATGTATCCAATAGAAATGTAGGTAATTCCCTTTGCTACAGAAAAATGTCTGAATTTGAATAAGACCATTTTGAAATCGAATATTTTTACAAAATTTGATTTGTTGAATGCTTTTTCAATACGAGCACCTGGCATTTCTGACGCCATATGGCAAAATCATGAAATTAGATTTCTCACCATTTTCGAATGTTCCAGAAAAGAAATTTTTCAATATTTTTAAAATACAACCTCTCAGCGTAAGTAAATTCGAGACCGTATCTTTTTTCTAAAAAAAGTATACGATACTAAATCGATTCTCAGTTTGACGATAATCCAAACGTCATCATATCTTGTTCAGTACAACTAATTCTACGTATCTTATAGAAGATCTGATTCTATAACACCCAACATCATCGTAACATCATTATATCATGATAAAATTTCATCTCAGCATCACAAAACCTCCTCGACCTCGACACAGTACACTCAAAAATACTTGCAGCCACCGGTGGGGTAGCCGCTCGCAGGTGGGAGAAAAAAAAATGGAAAGCTTGAATCGTCAATCAAGTGGAGCGCAGCGCGCGTCCAGCCGCAAGTTCGATATCGCGCGGCAGCCGAAGGCGCGCCGAGGAAAGTAAAGCTGCAGCCGGCAGGATGTGAATAGTTCGTCAAAACGGACGGTCGATCGCGGAGCTTCTCAATGGCTAATTAGGACCGACTTCTTTCGGTGAAAGCATCGGGGCGTCCCTCGTTAAGCGCGCGGCAAGCCGAGTTATCCGGCCCGAGGCCGAGTGTGAACATTTTATGTTGGTCGCGATTTTTAAGGTGTTTTTTTTTGAGTTAAGGGCTCAATAACGCATAAACTTTCGCACTTATAGATGTTAGTATGAGGTAGCAGAGGATGACCCTCATGTCGAAGTAAAATTTATTTTTAGATAGTTAGATATTTGTGTGAACAGTGTACTTAAAAGAATGAGCTTACTTCCTTTAAACTTACTTTAAATGAAACGTTTAAACAATTTTTGAAATACTAGTTGAATTCGGCGCCTGTTGTATGTCATCTGTAGCTGTAGATAGAGTTGTAGATGTAGTCTGTCTATATCTATCTGTTTCTACTTCCACTGATTATCAAAAGATAAAATATTTTTAGATGATTTCATTTTTGAAATTTCTTTTTATAATACATACTTAAAAACGTACATATTTTTACAAAATTTACTGCAATTTTCTTATAATGTTTACTTTGAATTTTTATTTTTATATCATTATTTTTATAGATATCGTTATGTATGTACAAGAGATTTCTAATCAATGCATCAATCTGGAATAGTGAATTGTAATACCATCAAGGATAAATCAATACATATTTACATGTTACTTTTTTTATAAGAAATGAACAAGAAAAAGAGATTATAAAATTCATGAATTCATGCTTCAGTAGGTACAGCCAAGTTCGATCAGGCATAAATTATCGAAATGAATTTTTTCACCTTCGACTGATTAATGCTATGAAGGTAAATTAATTTTCTTTTTCCCAATTTTTTTTAACCAATTAAAAAAAATATGTAGAAAAGTCATGAAAATTTATTCAGAATCTTACGTCACTAATATCGAATCAAAACATCTTCCACCCAAGTCTTTTAGTCTATTCACACATTCAACTACATTAATATCTAAAAACAAATAAATTTTCTTCCTGCCCTCAAAATCGTTCCACATGAAGAAATCACTTAGCTAATCTCACCTCAATAACCAAGTGACACAAACAATCAACACTCCACCTTCCCACCCACTACAAACGCAACAAGCAAATCAACACCGATACCGCGCACTCAAACTCCGCTGACTCAATCCATAAAAAAAGAAACCACCCGTCCCCTCGACCAGGTGCAGTCCCAATCACCCAGTCAACTCGGTCGATCGCAATAAAACAGAAATAAAAATAAAATCATCGATCCGGCCGATCGTTAAGGCAGGCGCGCTCGTGAATCAACGATCGGAGCGCATCGATCTCGCGCACAAAGGATCGGCTCTCGATCTCCCGAGGCACGCGCGCGCGCGCGCAATTACGCCGAGCACACCCTTGACGTAACTCCGCCGCTCCGCTCGTGATTCATTCGCGCCGCGGACGGATTCCAGGCCGCGCGCCCGGCTAATTGTTATTAATAAGCCCGAGGCCTTTTTGCGGACGCGACGCGGAAGCGCCGGATCAGCGGCGCGCCGCCGGATCGAGCCGACTCGAGATTTGTCTCTCGAGGTGCCGGTAATCACTGGAGTGCGCCGAGGCGCCTTTTTTTTCTGTCTTCGATGTATAAGTAGCGCGCGAGTTCATTTAATTGAATTATTTTCTTCTCTTTTATACGAAAAAGAAAGAGTAAACCTGAAGTACTTATTTGGTGTATAGTGTGATAGCATCGTAGAGAATTCAATTAAGACTTGTTTTATGGTATGTTGAAAGTCATTATTAAATAACAAAAATCAGTATTTAATTGTTTATTAAATAAACGAGACTTATTTATCAAAAGCATAAAAAATAACAAATTAAACTTATAAGTTTGGCTTAAGTAAACAGAAAAATAAAAAATCTTAATTATTCAAAATATATTTTCTACGTAAATTATTAATGTTCTTTTAATCTCAAACAAATTTAATTACATATATATCTTAAATAAACGCTGACACATTTGCAGGTTTATTTTCAATTACCGAAACATTTGATAGTTTCATATAAATAATTTTGAGGGTAAGTAATTTGGTCGATGATTTGGTGAATTATTAATGTTCGAAAACGAGATTGAATTGCGTCGACGCGGAAATGCAGACTGAATCGCTGCTTGATTGAGGGTTGTCGAGGAGGTGGGCTCCAGCGTAAGGTTCTTCTTTAATGAGAGATGTTACTGGTTTAATTGCGGGCTTGCCAGCTTTTGAGGTGATTCTTATAAGGCTGTTTTTTAAACGTCGCGTTGCAGCTTAAAGTTCGATCGGCCTGATTACACCCGAAATTGCAGGATATAATTAATTTTTTTAATGTGAAGTTTCGATCAATATGTAATTTTGATGTCAACAATTTGTAAATTTTTTTGTTAAAAGAGTTTCCAAGATCAAATGGCATTACATTCATTTATTTATGCTTGATTTTTTTTAATTGAATGAACATTTTCGTGTATTTAAACAAATTTTAATTAACAAAATGAATGTTACTCGTCGAAAATTTGATAATAAAGTGCATATATTCGTTTCATAAAATAAAATATTTTAATTGGAAATTTATTTAAAGCTAAAGCGTTAATTAAATTGGATAATGCAAAAATCTTTAATTAAATTTAATCCGGAGTATCGCGTGAAAATAAATAAACGAATAAATAGCAATTAATACACAAAAAATTAATTTTTTAAATAAACGTAGTATTAGTTTAAGAGTCTCTCGGTCCAGTTATTTGCTCTTTTTTTTACGTGAGTACACAAATTACACCGCTTGAGATTTACCAGATTAAAAAACTGTTCGCGACATCAATTTCTCATCGTCGTTAAGCATCTTATCGCGAAGTTTGCTCCGATTCAAGAACTAATCTATCCCCAAGTTTGTCGATAAAAAAACGCTTATCCCGGACCAACAAACTTAATCCACGACAGCACAACTAATCCCGCTAACCCAAGGCGAACTTCGCAGTATAGCTGATATCGGGGTTCGCTTATTGCTGCTTCATTAAAATATCGAATGGTCAAATTTTCGTGTGATTGTATATAACGAACAGCTGCCTGATGAATATTCACAAATTATGTACAGGATTTTTCGACTAGTCAATTTTTGCTTAAGCAATTCAGAGGAGCTCCAGTTTACTGATGACGTTTTATATTTTCTAACTGTCTAAAAACGCGGTAATTTTGAAAACTTAATTTTGAAATGTTGGACAAATATGCAGTGTTGTAAGAACTGCGCCAGAAGTGTTACTATTACGGTAATGTTTGTTCAAACCAAGTTACCCAAAATACCAAATGCCACTTCCGAAATATTAGTTTTTTAAACTCGAAAAGAACACATTCATTTATTTATTACGCGGTAAAAGAACATAATTGTCATACATAAAGTTTTTATATAAGAACATAATACTAAAATAAAAAGCAGAGATTTTGCAGTGAGCAATCTTAAAAACAATTAGGTATAAGAAATTTCTTCTTTTTCTAGCAACAAAAATTCAGTTCATTACCGTTATTGGGAGCTTGCGTGTCTTAGGTGCATAAAAATGTGCTTTGCAGTTATGCCGTAAAAAATGTTGTACCACCACGACGTCACGCAAACTTAAACTTTGTCCATGTTATATTCTCAAATTGTCAATAACAACAAATCATACATTTTTGGATGCACGAAAAAATGTATATACTACACATCAAATTAAGAAATAAATACTCAAACCACAAAAAATAAAAAAAAGAAGATTAAATACCCCTCCAATCTAAATAAAAAGAAAAAGCGCGAAAAGCGATACCCAAATCTCCCAATTGAAGCCCTCATCCCCGCAGCCGCAAAAAAAAGCGGAAGCAATCGAACTCTGCGGCTGCGAAAAGCGGCGAAATAACGGCGACCGCGAGCGAGCGAAGACACGAGCCTCAAAAGAGCCGTCCGTCGATCGGTCGCGATCTCACCCCCCGGCGCGGTGGTTTCGCCCCCGTGTTTGCGCGCGCGCGCGCCTAGACCAGCTTTTCTCCCCTCCCCCGCGCGCGCGCCCACCTGCCGTCGCCGCGGCGGTCGAGTGTAATTTCGTTTGAAGTGCGGTGCGGCCCGTTATAGGGCGTCGCTTTGACGCGCTAGGCGAGGCGAGGCCGAATCGCCGAATTCGAGTGTTGCCTTTCGATTAAATCGTCGCCGTCGCGGCGGCCGCATTGTGGCGCGCTCTGTGTGCGCCCGCGCCGGCCCAGATTGCGTTCGAGCCCCGCGGGGCTTTGGAATTAAGATAATTAGGCTTTTTACGACGCGGTATACAGGCGCTACGGGTGCGTAGCGCGTAATTGCGTTTTCACTCTTATCGCGCCGGATTGTGATTAAGAAAACAGCGAGTGTTCACTGTTCATAATTAAAATGGTTTATAGTGAGAATATGCGAATATAAATTTTGGTGTTAAATTTTGGAGGAAAGATAAAAAAGATTGTTTACATTACGAGGAAGCAATTTAACATGAAAATTTCCTTATGGTTATAAAAAAAGATTATAATAATTTAATCTCATTATAATTTATATCGCTTAAAATCAAATTCTCCAACACTCATAATCGATCACTTCAGAATTCATTAATAAGTACCTGTCAACCACATCGCCGTATGAATTTTGCATCTGAATCCTATTACCGGCCAATACCTTTTTATAATCATACACCCCTTCTAAAAATCTCATTCACCTACTTTAAAAGCACAAAAATAACCACATGGATTTAATGGTTCAAAATTCACCACGTACCACTAAAAAAAAAGATTTTGAGACTTTTCGAATTTTAAAACAGTGTGTATGAAAGCTCGTTCGAATAAGTTCCGAAAAAGTGAGCCGCAATATTTTTAAAAATCCTCCACACAATTGTTCCCCGAAAAATTCCACAGTGAAAAATAAAATAACAAAAAGTCGCGCAAAGCCTTAAATCTTCCTCTCAAAAAAATTCCCGTCAAAAAGCGTCAACCCCCATTGCGTCACGGTCACGTACGGCGCAAGGTAAAACTTCGCCGAGCGATCGGTTAGCAAAAGTCCCGCGCCCGTCGATGCGTGGGCGGCTGGAAACAAGCCGCGATGCATTCGAAAATCCTCCGTACAATTGTTCCCCGAAATATTTCACATAGCGAACAATAAAAGAACAAAACGTCGCGCAACGCCTTAATATTCCCCTCCAAAAGCGTCAACCCCCACTGCGTCACGGTCACGTACGTCGCAAGGTAAAACTTCGCCGAGCGATTGGTTAGCAAAAGTCCCGCGCTCGCCGAGGCGTGGGCGGCTGGAAAGGGTCTGCGGGTGTAGGTGAAGGCAAGAAGCGTCGGCGCGGCGAGAGACAAAGGGAGCATAGCGCGCGGGCAAAAAGTGCGTGCGCGCGCGCGCGCGCGACCCATATATCACATCCGCGCGCGCGTTTCGCAAGCCCCTTCTCTCCGGCGGACTCTCATCCTTTGAGACGCGCGCGCCGTGGAATTTCGCCGCGCCGCATGCGCGTCGCAAATCGACCGAGCGCCGCGGCGCCTTATCGCGGGTATCCTATACGCACGCACACGTCTACACCTCGAGACGAGCTTTGCCCTCTCCGGAGAGGGTGGATTCTGGCGGGTATGTGCGAGCAGTGGAGAATTTTTTCGGAGGCGCGAAGGAGCTTTTTTTTAGTTTGGAGCTGGTGGAGTGAAATATGGCGTAGTCGATTCGAAGGAAAAGTGAGACTCTCTCGTGGGAGTGTGCGAATGAAATTGAACGATTTTCATTATTTCGTACTTTGGAGAGCCAAGTAATTTTGTTTTGCGGAGCAGTAAAGTTGTCGAGGTTTATTCGCGCTTTTATTTCGTCTTGGATTAGAGTCTGCGTGTGACTGGCGTGTGAAAAATTTAATAAAAAGTAGTCTTGAAATTTCAAAGTCAAATTGATGAATTACGTAAATAGGAAAATTTTAGTTTTATAATAACAGAAGTTTATTGTAAGATCACATTTTCTAAAAATTAATTTTTTTTTACAGAAAAAATTATTTTCTTGAAAAAGAAATTATAGTTTGAAATAAATATCCTGATTCTTTGTAAAAAAGTCTTATAACAGCTTTTTTATCAATGAAATTTCACTCCACGATTCGAATGTAAAATATTAAATTTTTTCCTCATACAGAAGTAGATTTTAATTTCACACCACAAAAAAAGCGAAATAAAAATTCTTCATCAAATACATTTTTTGCCACGTGGAGAAGGAATCCAATATTGGCGCAGATAATAAACAAAATTTCGAATGATTCGGCCAGAAAATGTGCGCTCCGACCATATGGATCTTAATAATAATTCGCATTCTGAAATATTATTAAGATCCATATGGTCGGAGCGCACATTTTCTGGCCGAATCATTCGAAATTTTGTTTATTCGCATTCTGAAATACAATTTAAATAACAAATATCGTGCTCATTAAAGCGGGCCAAGTTCCAATCTCGCAGAGAATTTTATTATGAAATTTTCAACAATTTATTGCACTGGTTACTCCTCATAAAGGCGCTTTTATAGCGGGTTTAAAAATATTTCCAGATTTGCCATCGTAAAAACATATTTTATGAGCGCAATCAATCAATATTTTCATAAAATAACGCGATTGCCTTATTTATCCAATCGCTCATAAGACGCAAATAAATAAACGCCTGTACAATGACGCGCTCTAAAATATAATAGTCAATTATACTTTCCCAATAAAAAACACCTTCAACCTAAATCGCATAAATAAGTTGTTTACGCTAAAAAAATGAAATACACAGAAATACGGAACAAAAAAAAATGTTCAACGCTCCAACGAGCAAAAGGAAAAGGTATAAGTGCGAAGCTCGACTGTAAAAGAAATTCCCGAGCTCCGCCGACGAAATGAGCCACGCGTCGACATTTGCATCGTAAGGATCTCCTTAACACAAATCGCGAAGGTCAGGAATTTCGGTAATACAGTGTGGGAGCCTTTGTCTCTTCCCTCCCCCCTCGAGCCTCCTCCGCCTCCTTTCCCGAGCGCGTAATTTACGCGTGACATCAGCTCGTCGTCGTAAAAAAAACTGGTTATATCAGCGGCTAATTGCGCCGATACATTGATACATCCCGATAAGAGGAACAAAAAGAGAAAAGAGGAAATGAAAAATTCGGCGCGCGATCGCGTCCCCCCGGGGGAGTAAGTAAGTACGTGCGTTTATGCGGCTCGCGGCACGAAAAATTACGAGGCTGCAGGAGAGGAGAAAAAAGGAAGCGGACTGGAGTACGGCTCGCGCATTCTTACTCGGCGGCGATCTTTAAAGGTAAAAAAGTTACTCGCGCGCGCGCTGGCACCGGATACTTTGAATAATTTTACGTTCCGCGCGCGCGCATTTGCATTGTTTTTCAGTCGCGGAATTTTGAAATTCAAGCTGCAGGCCGCAGCGAGTGTTCGGGCCCTTAAATATCGGACCGCGGCAGCGAGTGCAATTTTAATGGGATGATAATAAGACCGGGAAAAAGGTCCGTGCAAAATTGTGATTAATAAGGTGAGAAGATTTCAAATTTAAATTATCCGGAGTAGCATTGAATTTTTAGACGGAGGAAAAAAGTAGATTACGAGAGATAAGTCGAGTCAGGTAATAAGTGACTAATTAAATAATATTTTATGTAATTAAATGAATTTTCTTCATAGTAGTTATAAATTATAATGATATTAGTATTTTTACTGTTATTGGATAATCGAATGACTATAAATACTTCTTTATCAATAATTTATTAGATTTCTGAAATCATTTAAATATTATATTCTGATTAAATCTGTTTAAAACCTTAGCATACGATAGTCGATAACCTTGAAATATATTCCTAGTAAAATAATTTAGTGAATGGAGAGCTAAAGAAAAAAATCCTTGAAAATTTAAAAAAAGATTTACAAAGAGGATTAAAAACAAATAAAACTAAAATTAGCGGGCATTGTTCAGTCTTTCCAAACAAATTGACGTTATTTTTAAAAGATTTGCATTCTCACGAGAAAATAAACTTCAAATTCTCTCATTTTTTTACAAAAGGTCACAGATCTTTACTGTCAACACTTACTCACTTTTTAAAAAAAAAAGAAACCACAATTTACAATTTTTACTATAATTCATTAAATAAAATATGCGTGTACGTTAATCACTTACTTACACTAGAAAAGATCTATTCTTCAGCCATGACCATTAAAAAAAAACAATGAACAAGTAAAAAAAATCTTTGAACACGTACTATATTTATTTAGACGAAATTCTCAAATATATCGTACATTTACCCATTGCAACCGCACACACAAAAAACTTACATAATCCTCGAAGCGACATCGTCCGCCGCGGCCGAACAAGTGTGCCTCGTCCAATGCGAAAATAAAAAAAATTCGCTGTAAAAGCAAATCGCGCGCACGCGCGCGGAATCAGAAAAAACCCAGACCATTCACTTCTTTAATAGCGAGCGAAAAAAAAAAGATCCCGGAGCGTATTAGTTACACGTGCGCGCGAGATGAAGCACGCGAGAGAATAAAAGCGCGCGGTTTTCACCGTAAGCGCACGCGGGAAAAACCCCGAAACGACTTTTTTCCTCTCGCGATAAGAAATCGGACGCATGCACGCGGAACGATGATTTTCTTTTTCGGCAGCCACACGCGTTTGCTCGGCCGCGCGCGAAATCCCAGTCGCGCTGATGCTATCTGCGCTGAGAGCCGAGTTAAAGCGCGCGGTTTGTTTAGCGAGTCGTAAATTTAGTGTTTGTATCGTCTCGCCGCGATCAGGATGCGCTTCTTCGCTTATGCTTTTTTTTCGAACGTTAGGATTTTTTTTTTATTTAAAGCGTTGAGCGAGGGAACGTGGGTGTCTGCTTTTCGCGTGTAGATTATGCGGTTTGTGTAAATTGGTACTTTTTTTGTCAGCGATACCGGTGTCAATTTACTATTTATTTACGAGGTATCGTTTCGTAATAAATTTTCAGATATTAAGTGTCGCCGATAGTTGAGTATCAAATTTAAAATTCGTTAGCGTAAATATAATATCCATTTGAATTTCAATTTTATATTCCGTAAAATTTGTTGACATAGTTGTTTTAAAATGAATTGAATATCTGTGCATCACTTTTATGATTTAATTTTAGTATAGTACGTAAAAGATAAAAAGAAATAACAATTCAATTTTGCTTTTATAAAAACTCCATATTTTATTACTCCATCATCGAGTTTTTTTTAAATCTCTTTGATATTTTCTCTATACACCCAGTAAAATGGACATTGTTAAAAAAGCTAAAAAAACATTTTCTCGAAATATCTTTCTACAGTTCATCGAACGTAACAAAAAAAAAACAAACATTTGTTTCCACCCCGAATTCCAGCAGTGCAATTTCAAACTCATTACAAGTCAATAAATGGCGAGAATCACAAGTCAATTATCGCTCGACCATTAACTATTTCAACTTCGCCGCCATTGCTCGTTACGTAAATGCATAAAAAAAAAGAGATTGGAGACTCGCCGAGCGTCTCGGGAGAAAAATGTCGAACTTTAAAGAAAAATGAATAAAAACGCCGTAAATAAATAACAGCCAGGGCGCGCGGGAACGCCTCGGTGCGCAGGCGAGGTGCACCTCTCCGCGCGCGCTCCATTATCGCCCCGGCAACGTTATCTCCGTCCGCGTAATCGGACGCAGCGTTGGATTTCGCGCAAAAGCCGACACCTCGAAAATATTCGCGGCTGCTGCGATCGCTCGTCCACCGCAAAACCCGCGTTTTTTTTTTCAAAAGGCGATGTGTTTCAGAAATTATTGCTGCGTTGCGGGGTATTAGTTTGCTGGAGTAAGAGGCGATGAGAGGGGGGATTGTAGAGTGGTTAATAAATAATGCAAGGGGATCATTACGGAGGACTAATTCAAAGTACTTATTTAATAAACAAGCGAACACTTTGTATTTAGGAGAATAATGTTTATGGTATCTAAATTTAAATGAGCTGAGGAAATTGAGAAAAGAAACCAGGAATTTTTAAAATACGAATGCAGTTAATTTACGCTTGCCGAGAGACGTAAAATAAATGTTTTGCCGCGTGCACATTTGTATTTTAATGTCTTACTTTTCCGTATTCGTGTCAATCATTTTTAACGGAGTATACTGTTTTTTTCGCTAAAAGTGGTGTTTGATTTGTTTTTATTATATAACTTTTTTAACGTAAAAATTTAAAACTTATTTGGATTTAAAAAAAATGTTACACCTATTTTCTGAGTAAATTTAACTTTCATCTTTCATGATATCACTATAAATAAGTGACTGTATTTACAGTCGCGTTATTTGATATTTAAAATTGGATGTTTAGATAGAATGTACTATTAAAGCTATTAATATTGAATTCCATCAAAGTTATCGATGATAGTTCGTAAACATATATATCTAGTTCTACATTTCAAATCAAAATTAGCATCCACAACAGCGTGTAAACAAATTGATTAACAGCCATCTACTGTTATTTATAATTTATTAAAATACATCCAACACGTATGTATAATTATTGAATACATTATTGAACAATCATTATATAATATGTTGCAAAGCAATTAATTATTCACCGAGTAATATATTGAGTGTCGAGTTAACGCTTCAATGACTGTCAAGTACGGAAGTACCGATAAAACATTGAATTTTTTATTGCATTCATTTTTAATTTGCATAATGCACCATTTAGAGTGTTAAGATCTCAATTTCGTAATTTACATACATTTTTTACGGTTCAGTCATAAGTTCAATTACTACTATTTCATTTCTTCTCTCAACGTGCGTTCACTCCATTCGTGTGAAAACTGAGCAGCTCGAACTTAGACAGCCAACGTCTTTCGGAAAAAAGTAATTTCTCACTCGATTAGTGTGCTTTTTTTAATGTTTCACTCTTCTACATAAGAGAGTTTATTTAAAACTATACCTACTTTCTAAATTTAAATAAAAGAAAAAAAATTTAATCAGTAAATTACTAAAATTCCACGCCACTGTAAAAGTACAAGAAACAAGTGTGACGTCCCTACGAAACGGACTCGCGCCAATCTTGAGTCCGCAAAGAAAGCGCGCATCAACTTCTTGCGCGATCGCATTCGCGCGGAGCGATCATAAGTCGCTATCTCCCGTCCCCGCCGACAACGGTACCCATTCACGCGCCGAATCTCATTGACTCGCGCCGCACGCATTCCGCGAGCTCGTATACCTGCGCTCGCGGTACGTACCGTTCCCCTACTTTTCTGCATACAATGCGCCGCTGATTTTTTCCGCGGGCGGTGTGTGCGCTCCGTCGACGAGCCAATTAGGCGGCGGGTCGAGCGCGCGCCTCGGTCGCGGGTATACACGCGGGCTAAGTAGTGCAGCGGCGCGCTCGGAGCGGGAGGGTAACGGTGCCGAGGCGCGATTAGCGATTAGCGACGCTCGGGGATGATACCGCCGGGGGATCGAGCTTCGAGAGATTCTTGCGGGATTTTTCCGAGAGCGAGCGATTTTACGAGTGGGGATTTGAGATGAGGCTGCGCGCTCAGGTTTTTAGCGCGCTGAGATAAGATAGAGCCTTTACGTTCCTATACGTTGTCTGAACATTTTCTGGGGTTTCATGGGTCCGCGGATGAGTTTGACGATAAAATTTTGCACTTTCGAAGTTTTTCTTAATATTTTTTAAATGTTTTTTAAAAAACGGCTCGATGTGAGAAAAAAAATTTATTGAGTGTTTAAAGTGACTTTTTTCAAACTGAGTGATTTTTCGGATTTTTCTTTGGAAAAGTGCCATATTGCGACAGCATATAGGAACAAAAATTAATAGACCATTTTTTAACAATAAATCATGCAGTTTTAAATATTAATTCATTGAATAATAATTAAGCAAACGTTTTTATGCATTTAATTAATTACAAGTATACTATGTGATCATTTCAAGATATGTATTTACATGGTGAGAAAAATATTTTTTAAATATTTCTCACCAGAAGGAAAATTTAAAAATAGAATGTTTGCATTGCAAATAATTGTGATTACTTTTGGATGAGGTTGTAAAAGGTAGTAATAATTACCTTCTCGTAATTTTCATAGAAATGTTAGAATTCTCATTAAGATTATTTTCTTAGTAGATACAAGCGCTTTTGAGATAACAAGCTCATTTTCACTGATTATGTGTGCTACAAAGACAAACTTGCTAAAATCAACTTAGCTTACGTTTATTTTTCTTTTATACTCCAAAGTATTACTAAAATTAAAAATCTGTATTATTTGAATTTAGAAAAATTTAATTAATTATGTAAATAAATTGCAATTAAATAAAAAAAAATTGTTAAAAATTCCAACATTGAATCACGGTGATAAAAGCTCTACTAACAAGCCAATAAATACAATGGTCAGTTTTAATGGTATTATACAGACTGGCGTTGCAGGAAAAATTGCAATAGCTTCTTGCCAAATTTACTAAAGTTATAGTACAATTTTTTAGATTTTTAGTAAATCTTGTAAGAAACTATATTAAATTTTACAAAAAACCTTTGTAATTTTTCCAACAATCAGTGTGTAAGGACGTTGAAATTGACTATATTGCAATTTTTAGTAAAGTGGAGTTTTTCTCCATGGTCTCACTAAAAATCGCTTTCACCAAAATTTTTGTAATCCGTCGTAAAAAAAATAAAAAAAAAAGGAAAAGACTGCAAATGTACTTCGAAAATTACCTCGCTGCGCAATGCGAGCCCGGCCCCCGGGGACTCCCTCACCGCACTTGTACAACACTGTGCAAACACAAGGAAGCGCGCCGCGGAATCCGCGAAACCCCGGCGCTCTCGAGCCGAAAGCTAACGGAGGCCGGGATGAAGCGATCAGCTGAGCGGCTCCGCGGCCGCGCAGGTGGGCTCATTACGCGTGCACTTACCCGTAGTCAGCGAAACCGTTATCCCCCGCAGGCCACCTCCGGCGCGCACCTCTCCTCACTCGAACCAAAAAACCAAAAAAAAAAAATCCGATCACCTCCAGCTACACGCCGGGAACTTCGTACTTGCACCGATCTTCCTCCGCCCGTACCCCTTTCCTACTGCGCGGCGACAAACGGAAAAGGGAGACGCAAGTGCGACGAAGCTAGTCGATCGAAGCGGGCGGACTCGCGTCGTCGCCGGCCGACATCCTCGCGATTTATAAAGTGCGCGCGGCGCTTCGCCGGCCCGCGGCTCCGACCTCCTGCCCCCTCCCGCGCCGCCTCCTTCCCTTCCCTCCGCGCGCGCGGCCGCTTTTTTTTGCGAGGAGCCGCCGCCGGGTGGGGGCCGCCGCCGAGGCTCGCCTCGCATTGTTTTGGCGTCCGCGGGGGATATAGATAGGTGTCAGGCTCTTATTTTAGACGGAGATGATGCGGCCGAGGCTCAAGGAGGCGATCGCGAGCGAGGACTCGGTTATTACATGCGCGCACAAGGCGATCGGTCAGCCGAGATCTTTCGGCCCGAGCGCGGGATTATCGCGCGGTGGAGTCCGGGTTTACGTGGCGCGCGGCTTTGATGGGTTTACTAATGCTGGAAACTTAAAGTGACGCGCTGGTCGTTAGAGAGGATGATTGACTAATGCCGGTTCTTCTTCTTTTTTTTTTATCTGCGGCGCTTGTTTGTTGAAAAGGAAATCTCATTTGCTTGCTAATTTTATGCGTTAATTATGATATCGGCTGTTTGCGAGGTGGTTTATAATAAACGGATTTTTAAAAAATCATGAATTTTCGCGCCGATATTGATGGATGATGATACATCGCCGTAAGGTCTTTTGAGAGTGAATTATACGTATTGCGTAATTTTTTTATTTAACGCGGTAGTCGGTTTTTTATTTTTAAATAACTTTGCATACATTGTCCGAGAGTATTTTTCTTTTGACAGTATCTAAACATCATTAAATTTCAAAACTATATTCGAGCCGAGAATAATTAAACTTTGAGTGATAAGAGATTGAGAAAACGATTGCGCACAATTGTTGAAAAATATCGATTCCGATGTCAATCATCTTTAGTTTCACATCGAAAACATTTAATTTATTATTTTATCAACACTGCATTTTTGGACGTTATAATATCCTCAAGCTATAAACGGACTTTAAATAATCTTAAATGACTACATTCCTTGACTTCATAAAATTAAAAAAAATCATAATATTTTTTAGTATCTTTCACAATGCACATCATACATTTTTAGACTTGTGCACCTTCGCAATGCACATCATGCATTTCTATGCTTATGCACTTTTGAACGTATACCAATTTCTCAAAAAAGTGCAGTTACGCCATTTTTTCGGTAAAACCCACAGATTCTATCTCATTCATAAAATTGAATAAGCAGCCTCTCCACTACAAAATAATTCTTTTTATTAAAATGCAAATAAGATGTAACAATCTATAGATTTCTTAGTAAACTATTGTATTTCTTTCAACCGTCAATTTCGGCAGCCATTAACGGCTTCACTCTAACATTTACGATTTACCACGAATCCCTTTTCGGCGCTTAAGAAACTAATTAAACGAAAGAGAAAAAAAAAACAAACCTATACTTATTCAACCTTCGAAAAAAAGCGCGAACAAAAGGCAAACAACACAATCGCGCCCGAAAGAGAAAACACCTCGCGTGTCATTCAGAAAAACCCACCGGCGCGCACCGCAACGAGCAAAAAGTCAACAACGCGAACTGTTTTAATCCCGCGGGCAAACTCGAATCCGATCCGATAATCTCGAGCGGCGCTCGGCAAAGCAAACATCTCGCGAGATCCTCCTAAAAAGGCGAAAAAAAAAAAAAATTAAGTAAGTAGTCGGCGATCGAAAAGGAGCAGGCGGCGGCACCTCGGCCGCGAAAAATTACGCAGACGAGCGCGTCGGCGGCGGCCGCAACATGTGTTCCTCATCGCGGCCGATGCCTGTACCCTCCAGCCGCGCGTGCTCCCGATTAGCGGCCGGCTTCCGGGCCGCGCTCACCGCCGCGCTCGCGGATTCCCCCGGGGGCCTTTCTTTCTCTCGCGATTAGTTTTGATTACCGTGTTATTTTGATTTTTTTTTCCTTTCCTTTTTTTTTGCTCGAGGGAGGTCGGGATCTTAGTGATTTTAGTTTGATGAAGTGGTTTATGAGCGCGCTAAGCGCGCCGGTTTACCGGCTTCGGCCGCGGCCTTTTACGACGGCGGATTCTACGTCGTTATTTAAATTGAATAAACGTGTAGGAATTCGAGGCAACATTCTTCCGCGATTGTAAAAGGCTACGTTTCGATTTTTTCGCGGGGAAGTAGAGCTGAAGTAGATTCGCGCCGAGTGTAGTAAGACACGCGCTTCGAGCGTTTTTTTCGGTGATAATTGATCTTTTTCTCTTTTTATACATTAGACAGTTTGATGGAGTAATTTTCTTATCGACAGACGTTTAACTGTCTAACTTAGGATTTCAGTTCTTCATCGGACACTGAATGATACTTTTCGTGAGCAATTAGTATTTAACAGATTTTATATTCATTCTTCGTTACCACACATCACTTTTAAGAAAGTGATTTTACGATTTCTTTTCAATCTTAAAATTCAAAATATAATCATTAAAAATTATAAAATTATTCTTCTTCAAGAAAGTAACTATTTTAATACATTCTGTTTAATAATCATTTGTAATCAGTAGAAGTAGTCAGTACTTATCAGACTTTCGGATTTCATTTTTTTTTTTAATTTTTAAACGGCATACCTCGACCTACAGCATAATTAGTGCGATTTTATTCTAAGACGAAAAAATCGAATGCTGTTATAATGTTGCTAAAACTGAAAATAATTAAGGAGTAGTTAGAGATTATGCATTTGGTTTAAGGTAGAGAATAATGATTGATTAATTTTTCTTCTACTGACTATTCCGAGGAGCATTCGAATCTCTACGTGCCTTATGTCTCTGCAAGCAATCCCTGCTCCAAGAAATTTCACCTCGCCACACTTGCGAACTTTTTTTTTCTCGCACAATTTTTTCCACGCATCGCACAAGCAACTCCCGCACCGGCCGCCCGGCAAAACTAAACGAAAAAACAGCCGGGCGACATTCGATTAGCCGCGCGCCGACGAGCCCCGGGTAATTAGTGCGCCGGGAGGAGGTGGGGGTCGCATTTTAATTCGATGCCATCGGCGCGCAGTCCGAAACTATTTATTGAATCACGAGTCCGATCGAGCGGCGGGAGCGCGCGCCTAAAATAGCTCGGGCGTGCCGATAGCGCGTATTACGCAGATTCGCGCGCGGCCCGAGTTCAAACGCGGCCCTCGGACGAACTGCATGCGCTTGTCGCTTTTTTTTTACCGCACGATCCGCGGATGCAACGCGAGGCGGTGGAGATGCTTTGCGGGGGAGCGCGATGCTCCGCCGGGATGGGGTTTGATGTCGGCGAATTAATGTTGCTTTAATCCAATGATTTATGCACTCGTTTGTTTTTTCAGGGGCTGATAAACGAGGTTGGAGCGCAAGTTCGCTAGGGGGTGTAATTTGATTAATGGCGTGGTTTGTGCGCTTTTTCCGGCCGCGAGTTTTGAAAATTTTTACGGCGCTGTTCGCGTTTATTGCTCGTGTTTTTTGGTGCGCGGCACTGGAATGATAATGCGGATGGAACTACGCTGGAAATAATTTGACGCGAAAATTGTACTGTACTTGACCGCAAAGTAGATCAGTGTGTTAAAAACAGTGAAGTGCGCGCGATTGCTACTTATTTAAATAAATTGAAAGCGCGGCATTTCATTCGATTCGTTTAGGATCTATTGAAAGGTTAACTGTTGCATCTTGTGATAAAAAAATCTGTTTTTATTTAAATAGTTCAGATGGTTGTTGCTTTCTTCCTTAATCTATCATTAAAATTATATTTAAAATTAAAACCTCTTGATAACATAATTTTTTAATAAAAGGAATTAGGTTTTTAATCACATATCAAATTTAAAGGATATACTTTATTTTATCCATATTATACATTTAATCATAATTAAATTCTTAATTAATCCGTACTCTAATGAAGACGACTAAGCTATGTTATATAATATACCTAATATCAAAATCGAGAGGATAGATTGCACTAAATTGCTTGTCCAATCTTTAATCGATATTAAATAGTTCGTTGTTTAATGATCAAAGGATGATTGATTCCCATGAATTTTCACGCAAACTTAATCGCACATTTAAAAATGAGTAGTAGCGAACCATTTTAATTGCTTTATTTGCGATGTCTTTACAATTATTCTCGCGGCTGGCGTGTACGATAAAATCACAGTTTAGACTAGGTACCGTACACCGTGATGTAATTTTAATTGTCCTCACTTTGAAAATAGTATTTACGTACCTTAGCTACATAATAACATACAATAAAATTTAACTACATGTTTTTTTATTAATTGTTTACATTAAAAATAACTTCATTACTGTTTATTTCTTTGGCCTACTTTTAGTAAATAATTAATTTACAATCTGAAAAAAAGTGACAGTTTCTATCTCGTTTCTATAAAACAAAAGTCGGTTTTTGGAGTTTCTTCTTATTTTTTATTCAATTTTCAATGTCTAAAAACTATTCTATTAGTCGTAAAATATTGAACTTTATAACTAATTTTAATTTATACAGGTTTTTTTTTTAAATTTGAGATCGATACAAATAAAATAAAAAAAAAAAATAAAACAAAAATCGATTGTACAGCAAATATACTTCCTCCTACAGTGGAGTGCTAATGAAGCAATTCACGATTGATTGAAGATATTTAACCATCAATATAATCTTCATAAAAATATAGCAATTCAAACAGCCTAATTACCAGGATAAATTTCCCAAGTTTTCCTACGCAGTCAAATGAACACACAACCGTAAAAAAAGCCCCCTTACCGCTTCCAATATCAAACAAACATCGCTCCGGCATTCAAAGTAAATATACGCTCCCCCAAAGGACTCCCGGCGCTCTCCTAAAAAGAAACCGCCGAGTCAGCATCGGCGCGCCTCTCCCCGCCAAGTTTCCACGCGCGTTCGCGAAAAAAAAGGTAAAATCGTCGCTTATCGGCCGCGTCGCGTCCAATTTTCTGCATGTCCAAGGGGTCGCCGGGCGAAATTAGCCGAGGACAAAGGTCCAGGGGGTCGCGCTCGTTAAGATTTTAACAAGATCTCGGACGATCCGGCGCGGAGGTGCCGCTAACTAGAAAAGTTGCGGCTCGACGAGCAGCCCAGGGCCTCGCGGTGATTAAAAAAATTACGGCGCGCGCGCACCGGCCTCCCGCGGTTAATTGTTCGCTTGTCTTGCTCTGGGAGAGTTATTGTGTCGGTTCGAGAAAAAATGTAGGGTATAGGTGTTTGCCTGTGAATTCGAGTGTGGGAATGTAAGTTTCAGAAGTTCTCCTGAAATTTGAATTGAGCGGATTATTGCGCGCGTAGAAATTGAGTAATTGATAATTGATTTATAGTGCGAAATTATTAAGGTATTTATGGATCATTAAAAAAGAATTTCTTTTTTTTTTCGAAATATATATTTTTTTAATGAGATCCTCCACACTACTTACTCCTCAAAAGAAATTATAATTATATTCACAATATGGTACCTGTGCTACTTGAATCGAGAAGCAATTATTCACCATCATTACTTACGAAACTGCAACTTCAAAAAGACCTTGCAAACTCTTTGAGCCAAAAAGTAAAAAAAAAAACTCTCATCAAACTCCAGCTCAAAAACAATATTTACCAGCCGCGCAACTTTTCCCTCGCCCTGTAAAATTTCATCAACTCCTTCTCGGCCATTACCCGGCGCTAATGCGATGAACGCGAAACGATAAAAGCGTCAGTTTTCATCCGATAATTAGGTTACCCTCGATTTCGAAAACCAATTAAACCGCGCGCGCGCGTTCGTCAGACCGTCCCAAACGAACTGACCCCCCCTCCCCCTTACACCCGCGCGCCCACCGAGATCGGCTTTTCATCGCGCTCGCCGTTTTTCAAAGGCAGCCCCGGCCCGTCAAAGCCCTTGCAAAATTTCCCGTCGTGTGCCTCTCCAGCGCGCGCGCACCGGCCAACCAGAGCGGGGTCGCGAAAATTCGAGTTTCGAGACAAAAAAAAAAGAGGAGAAGACGAGAGACAGATCCTCGCTGCCGCCATTCGGGAGCTTTTGCGGGGGCGACTCGCCTATAATCGGATTTCGCGGTTCGCCGCGTGCGCTCGCCTCTTCTTTTTTTGTTCTCCTTCCCCACGCTCTCGTTTTGCCCGGCCTCGCACTACGGCGCCCGAAAAGATCGCGCCTTGGCCGATAATATGGGTGCATTGTTTTTTCCGAAAATCTTGAAAGTGGGGGAGGGAAATTTGAATTGTTTAAAAAAGAAAACTACGAATTGTTTCAAGGTTCTATCATTAATTTCAATAAGATTGTGTTGGAAAAGAAATAGATATAATTTATCTGTAAAAACGTAAAAAAGTTTTCTTAAAAAGACAATAGGCAATATAATTTATTCATAAATGACAAAGTTTTCTGATTTAATTATATACATTAATTTTTAACGATTTTGAAAGTCGTGTGCACGGCAACAAAGTGAACGGAAATATCGTCTTAAAAACGAATGACTACCTTTTTAGTTTTCAAATTTGCCGCCAAAACTTGTAAAATTTTATTGAAAAAAAAGATACCATAAAAGCCATCTGAAAATTCGCTCTACTTCGGAAAAGCAAATGTGAACCACTCCAAACGCGATTGGCTCAGTTTCCGCTCGAATGAAGTTTAGCGGTGTATCGCTCCGCCATACATCTCGCGAGTAAGCGCACCCTGAGATGTCCCGCGCGAGCTTGCGGCTGAAGTCACGTTCGATTAATAGGCGCGTTAGCGCGGCCGCGGGGCATTTGAATATACGGGCGCGGAGGAGCTGATTCAGCGCCGCTGGGCTCCCGGATGGGAGCTCGAGGAGCAGACGCGCGCACTTGAGGAGCGACTTTTTTTTTCGTCCCGCGAGTGGATCGCGAGCGTAATCGCGATGAATAGACGCCTCTACGGCACTGACGAGGCGGCGCGCGCGCGCGAGGTCCTTTGCTGGAAATTCGAAGTCGCGATGGGGTATTGTTGTCGCTGTACTTGAATCAGGCTTATTTATCTCTAAGTGTAACGCGTCATTAGGCGGGGTCGTTTGTTTTTTCATTTCGCATTTTCTTAATTGCCCGTGAATTATGCGCCGCGGCCTTTTTTATTTAATGAGCGGTGTAAGGCTGCGGAGTATCGCGATCGCGCCGTCGGAGGCTATTTTTAATGGC
Organism: Eurytoma adleriae; assembly: GCA_900480045.1. NCBI lineage: Eukaryota > Metazoa > Arthropoda > Insecta > Hymenoptera > Eurytomidae > Eurytoma > Eurytoma adleriae. Next base: position 40,580 of record UXGC01000480.1, read on the forward strand.
TATTATTCAAATTTATTGTATCATCTGGGAAAAATTGTTGGTTATCGTTACTAACGACGAGTTACCGGGTAATGTTAATTGACTTTCAATCGAGCTTAGATTGGTATTCAATTTGTTTTATTGTTCTTTATGATTGGTAATTAAATATTACGTGTAAAAATGTTTATCTTAGTTGAACTGTACTACGTCATCGAGGTATGCATGATTACTACTGTAAGTGCAGATTTATGACTTTGTTTTATACGAAGTAGAATATTAATAATTGCTAATTTATTTTGCAAGACTTCGATTAATGTGCAATCATTAAATATAATGCAACATTTAATAGTCACATTTAAATAAGTGATTTATTTACTCAATTTTTAATCAAAACAATATCAATTTATAATATTTTAATCTATTTTTCTTAATTTGATCATTAAAAATTCAAATGATTAAAACCGATTTTTTTTTAATAAACAATAATTTATAGCGACTACAAATAATCTGTTTAATAATTAATTATGGAATCAGTTATTAGATTATCATATCTTATTTATTGCCTTTGAAAACTTGAAATTTTTTTAAGCTTCAACCTACCTTAACAATTTTCTTCCTTAAACTTTCATATTCTTTACGATCTCATATTTCATTGAAAGCAAAAATTATACTTACTCTCATAAACATACTCCCCTAAAAAATCAAGCATTCTCCTAGACCCAAAAAAAGAAAAGTCGAGCCCCGTAACTCCAGCTCAAAAATATTCCAAAAAGCTTCAAGCTTTATTTACAACTTAATTCCCTCTACCCGGTGCAATACCCCCATCATTTGCAGCGTCGAACAAACCCAGCCTCCATAAACGTCCACTAAACCACCCCCTCTCCCCCTTGCAAAAGCAAAAGAAAAATGCAAACGTATTCTGAAAAGCCAAGTAGACAAACGAACGCGGAAGGTCAAGCGCTCGCGGTGGCTTCCTGAAAAAGCTCCAGCGGCGCGCGTCCATTACCGAGGAATGCGGGGCGCCGAGTAGGTTCTTTGAGCCCGTCGCGCGCGCGCGACAATGCAAAAGAATGGCCAATTGGCGGCGAGTCAGCCCGCGGCGCCCGAGGGCCTCTTTAAAATCCGTTTTAACAATGGGCCGCGCGCGCGCAAGTGCGCGCAAATTCTCCTTCCCTCTCCCTCCCCTTGCCGCGGAGAGCGCTCGTTCTCTCCCTCGCGCGCGCGAGCGCAAGCGCACTCGGGGTCCGCCAGGCCAACGCCTGGTCTTACATTCTCGTTTCCCCCCCCTGTTCCGCCCGGAGACCCCTTGTCGCAGTTCTTCGCCATTAACGCTCTTCTCTCTTATACCTGGGAGTTTTCTTTGGCGGGGGGAGGGGTCGCCCGCGCCACTTTTCCGGTAATTAGCTCGTAGCGATTCGCCGAGTGCGCACCGGCCCGCCTTTGATCGCCCGAGGCGATGGATTCATTGATCGTTCGCGATGGGACTTTGGAGAAGCTTGCGCCTTCTTCGGGCAATTATGCGCTGTTTTAATTTTAGATCGGTCGATTCGTTATTTTGCGATTGAAAGTGAACAATTTTAAACCTGGAGACTGGATCTTAGACTGTAATATTGAATAAGCTACTTCTTGTGGAGTAATTTTGAAAATATTTCGTTATATAGTGGAGTTATAGTTTATCACAAGCTTGAATCAACATTTACATGGAAGTGGAAACAAATTTCTGGTCATTATTTAAATTTTTTTTTCATTTAAAAAATAAGTGTTATTCAAACATTTTGTTGTGTAAACATTTCATTAATATACTAATGATAGGAATAACTCCTTCATGTAGAGTAATTAAAAATGTTCGCCATAATACTCCTACCTACAGTGTACAATACTTTTTCTTTTTATTTAAATTGCGCTTACTGACCGCAGAATTCTTGAAGAAGTGAATAATCGTCTTTACGAAGCATGTAGGTACTATCATCACTAAATCAACGGTTTATCTTAAACACTTAATCTCACAAAATTATACCCAGCGGTTTATGACTAAGCATCCCGAAATGCTTAAATCACCATTCAAATTCATTTTCACGAATTACACGCTTCCACAAAAAAAGAATTCAGAAATCCCAATTCTCGATCCACTCCGCTAGCATCATTTCCAAAATAAATTTTTCTTATCAGCAGCGAACGGGGAAAAACCCCGGGCGTAACGAGTTTACTCCCGAGTCATAAATTCGCTCTAATCAGGTAGACTTTCAGATTCTATTTACACGGCCCGGGAAATAATGAGATCCCGCATTTGGCGCGCGCGCGCTTCCGCAAAGGTGCGCGAACGTCGCCCTCGCGCCGGAAGGAAACGAATGCCGACGCCGCGCGGGAATTTCCCTCGGCGCCAATTTCGCGAAAAACTCCATCGACCTGGCTACCCCCCGCGCGGCTCGGTACACTCGCTTTCGGCAAAAAATGAATTCTGAATCGAGCCGGGGCTAAGGCGATTATACGAAAAGCCGTTCGGTTCCGCGAGGCACTGCCGGCATTCCGCGAATTCCGCCTTGTTTCTAACGTCTGGCTAAAGGGTTTTATTGTGGAAGTACAGGGGGTAATTGATATGTCGATGGTTGCTCTGTACTCAGGAGGAGAAAGAATTGAATCGGGGAAGAAAATGAGACACTGAAAAAAAATTTCTTTGATTGAAGAATAAAAATTTATTACGTGGAGTCTAATGAATTGCACATTGAAAAAAATCGACTAAAATTTTATTGAATTCTCATTGTGACATCTATTTAGTTGATTTAACTAAGCGTTCAGTTGAATCAACCAAAGTTTTAGTTAAAGTAACAAAAATATTGTTAATTCGACTTACTATTTAACTAAGTCAACTTATTACTTTTTGCTTCAAATTTATTGTATTTTGGTTGTAAAACATCGTCATTTAAAAAATAATAGTTTATAGTTAGTCTTAATTTTTATTTCTAAGTTTTTTCTATACGTAAAAGTGAAATTCATATTTAATGGCATCTATTAAGCAGAGATTCTTGATGCTGTTTATTTATATAATCAGACAAGAACCTTACAGAAAATAAGAAAAAGAATATAAACTTCAGAATTATGGAAATCGGAGTTATTACTTTGGGTAAAGCTGGAAGTAAACGATTTTAAGAATGAATGAAGAAATGTATTCACTAAAAGATAAAAGATCTTTTTAGCCTGTTAATAAAAGAATAGAATTTTGAAAGACAACTTACTTTATTTAGAGGCTTATGATTATTTATGAAACACGAGGTGTCTACCTGCAAATAGTTTGCTTACTGAATCGCGCATAAAAATTTTATGAATGGCTCTCTAAACCTGAATGCGGGAAACTTCACTTATTAGATGTGACATTCTAAGTTAAATGTAACCCACTAAATGTTATGTGTTGTTATGCACTGTTCACGTAATAAAGGAGACGAGTTTCACACATTCAAATTTGCAGAGTTAAATTGTGATTTAAATTAAATGGTGACTGTTGCTTTAAGAGTTAGTGCACTAAAAACGTCATAAAAAATTTTTTGTCATTATAGTGACACATTCTTTTTCTTGCTACAATAGTCATCAAAGAAAATATTTTGTGACTTGCTGATATAATGACTCAACTCAATTTTTTTTTTAAACTAAACTAACAAACTAAACTAAAATTAACAAAAACTAACTAATAAGAAGACATATGAAAAATGGACTTAAGTCGTTCTACCGGTTAACGAACTTTCTGTAAAAACTTTGAAGAATCCCACTTTATTAACAAACAACAAGGCAATACCTCTACACCACATCTCGCACCTCCACCAAAAATCCCGAAAGCGCGAACCCATCCTGCAATCACGCATACCCCCGTCCAGTCCTCCAATCTCCGATCGACGCGTGCAGCGCGCGTCGTCCTTCAAAGCCATTAAAATCCACGCCCAAAAATTGACTCGCACCTCCTAACAGGCCATACCCTCCACCAAACCTTTTGCACACTTTCAAAAGGTAGAAATACGCTCGGCAGCCGAGCGATCCATCGCCCTCTAAAACGAGCAAAACGTCCAAAAAAAAAAGAGAGGAAAAAAAAAGTAAAAGAAGGAACGAGGAGAAAAAAAAACGACGGCAGAGGAACGGAGAATCGCTCGGAAGATCATAGGGGGGTGCGCGCGGCCGGTCCGGCGGCGGCGCGCAGCCCCAACGGCGGTCGATATGGGTTTGATCGGCGCGGCGGCGGCCCCTCATCAAAGCCCGTGGCGCAGCGACGCCGGCAGCACACACGCGCTCGTCCGCCGCCGCGTGGCCCCCCTCGAGCGGCGATGAGCCACCGCCAGCAGCCGCCAGGATAACAACCAAATCGCTCGTCCAATGAGGAATTCGGTCATCGTCAGAAGTCAGTGCCACCACCTTCTTCCTCTTTAATACTCCGTTTTACTTTTGCTCCCTCGTGCTTTTATTTGCTCCTCTTTCGGTTCGCAAGTTCGTTCGCGATGGTGATCGTTTTAGTGCGAGTGATATACGTACGTTGTGTACCAGTGACGGCGAAGGTTTTCGCGCGTCGTTTTGGAGGAATCTTCGCCGCGGAGTTTGGGACCTGTTGAGCGCGAGCTGCGGGCGTAATGTGTACAGATGCCCTTTTTGGGGGGCATTTAAGTGATAGCGGTTTTGGTCGATCGCTTCGACGTTTTTTACTCTGTATCATATTGGATTTTCGTTGCGACCCTTTGACACCTGCTGTTTTATCTCGTCCTTGCATGCATCGGTTTCGATGGATTTTAAGGTTTATCACTCGAACAGTTTGCAAAAAGAATAGTATTGACGAGCCTAGCGGTCTGTTCGAGTTTTGGCCGTGAGTGTGTGCGTGGAGGGGTGAAAAGTAAAAAATGAAAATGAGTTTTAACGTTAATTTTAGAAATTTAGTACTTGACGTGCGCGGCACGAATGCAGAAGTTACATACATTTTATCTGGTGAATAGTTGAGTCAATTTTACCGTGAAAGCTCAAAAGTTTCATTTTGATATCAAAAGCTGGATACATGTGCTGTCCGCTCGTAAAAGCAAATCACACGTAACGTGTAAACCGATAGTGGCATTGAAAACGTATAATTATTTTTACTAAAGATTTGTTAAAAAAAAATTATAAATCGACTGTTACTAAAAATATATTAGAACAAAAATCAATTTTCAATTTTACTTTTCTATTTCTGCATTCACATTTCTTCTATTAACTTTTTATTTATTTTATTATTCAGTAAGCGAAAACAAATTTCTGCAATCACATGGAAACTTAATTAAAAATAAAAAAAGCTTCAGATAAAACCTTCAATTCAAGTATTCTGTTCATGCATATCTATGTTTACATATATTTTTTCCAATCGAAGGGATTTATTGCAACGTAACTTTTTATTACATTTAATTTGCATCGCGTTCTTGAGAAAACTTCAACTATTGGAGTTCCTCTTATAAAAGAATTAATGTTTTACTTCTGAAAAAAAAATTAAAAAAAAAATAGTACCTTATTTTTGTAATCCTTTGTTATCGATAGGTTAGAGAACGCGTCTCAGCTTTTTCTCTGGATTTTCGATATCGACTGCCAGTTTTTTCCGCTCTTCTAGATTCACTGATTCAACAAAGCATCTAAAAATTGCACGAGCGAGAACTTTCGCTACATATAAAGTATAAATTTATCTTTACTCCAAAAACTTTTTTTATAAAAGATAACAATTTTGTTTATTTATCAACAAAATTTTTCCTTATCAAAATCACATGTTTTTTAATGCTTGATGAATTTAGCGTATATGTTTAAAATGTTAAATAAACAAATTGATGTAAGCATACAGACTCAGATATATAGATTTTTAGATGCTTGTTAAAATTCTGCACGAAATCGAGTAATGTTTTCTTATCACAAATTGAAACAAATGTTTTTCATTAATATTTATAAGTGCTAAGTATAATCATTATTAATTTATTAGAATACAATTCACTTTATAAATAAATAACCCGGAAAAAGGAAAATTAATGATTCGGAAAATACAGCAAAAAGCTAACAAAAAGGCCGCACACAATCCCCCAAAATGTATTCATCACCCAAATTCATAGTTTGTCACAGGAATTCATTAATTATTTCTCCTGCATTGCATCATGGAAATTCGAGGATAAAACAAATACAACACGAGAATCAAAAGAAACATCGGCCGGGGCAAATAAGTCCCTCCCTTCATCCTAAGGCAACAAAAGCCCTCCCCCACCTCCCACCCCCCGACAAAAAAACCCCGACCCACGGAAAAGAGTCATATAAGAAATTCGGCGCACGTCACCTCGAGCGGGGTGCGCGCGACTTTCGCCCTAATCAAATCGAGAACCCAGAACTCGAAAAGCCATTTAGCCGGTCGGCCGTCTCCCCTTCGCGCGTTACTCTTCCCTCGAACCCCCCCGCCTCCTCCTCCTCCTCCTCCCATTTTTTTTCCTCCCGGGGTACGGTCGGCCCGTCGGAAAATCTTGACGGCGCGCGAGAAATAATTTCCGTCGATTAGCGGCCGGATTTGTGTGTCTCCGCGATCGAACCGAGTTTTAATCGGTGCACCGCGAAATTGCCGTTGTTACGCGCGCGCGCGCGCCGCCGGGCAATTTTCTAATGATTAGCCGCGCGCCGCTTTTTTTTTCCCCGCGGTCGATCGCAATTTGGTTTTGCGTCGCCGGGACGGGCGCTCGTTGAGGCGGAAGAGTCGCGCGGGTTTTTACCGATTCGTTAATGAACGATTAAGATTGCGCAAGATTGGTCGGCGGTATTATTGTGTGGGTTCATTAAATTAAGTGGATGGGTATGCAGTTTCCTTAATTTGTAATTATAAAAGCTATACATTAATCTTCGTTATAAAACATTCGTTCGATTTTTTTTACTTCTTTTTATACTTGCTTTGTTTTAATGTAAAAGAAGTAGTACATAAATTATAAGAAAAAACTTGTTACATATATTTAAGTATATGTACTTGTTACAAATTGACAATCAGCTAGAATGAATTTCTTTTTTCAAGTTTTCAAAGCATCTGATATATTTATTATTTAAAAAATATTCCTGTTTTAGGTCGTAAATTTCATCATCACTTATTTGAAAAAACATAAAGTCAGTTTTCCTTATTATTGAAATTTTTTACGCAATTAAAAAACTTCACATAGTAGAGGATAATTTTCTACTCATGATCCGTTCCAAAAACATAAATAAATAAAATAATTGATTTACTTTTTCATGATCGCCAAGGGAAATTGCTTATCGTAAAAATTACGTTTACAAACATCTTTTCGTAAAAATTGCAGAGCTATTCATACATAAATTTCCACTATCATCAACCATCCAAGTATAAGTTTAAAGTAATAGTGATTCTCCCTCAAAAATTTCACAGCGTCACAAATCATCCGATGATAACGTTTCTTCGCGCAATTTTTACACCGAGCGTCATTTTTTTTCGAAATTTTCAAAAGAAACCTTTCTCGGTGTGCACGTGCACTTCAACAATTCTAAAAAGCATTGTAACCCCCACAGCATCCGTTTCAATAAAAGAAGAAGAAAAAAAAAACACTCTCCATCGAAAATGAAAAAAAGCGCCCCTTGCATAATCCTCCTCTCCCCCCCAGCCTCCCCCGCCCCCGATAATCCAACACGATCCCACACCGAGCAGTCGGACCCTCCTCTCCGTCCACGAAGAATTACGCGTAACTCCGCGCGGTGTACGAGTATAACCACCGGACGAGAGAAAGAAAGCGGCGCGTAACGAGGGCCGTAAACACTCGAGTCGCGCGGGCCGCTCGTTCACGTAAGAAGCGAGCCCGGCCGGGCAGGAGAGCAACACGTACCCCTCGTCCGCTGAATTGGCCGCTGGCCAATTCCGGAGTCACGTTTCTCGAGGGGGACCTGCGAGCGCGCGCATTATGCGGGCTTAGGCGCGCTTTTAAAGCGAAAAACGGGGGAGGATGAGAGGGAGCCGACAACGAGCGGACGATGCATCTGGCTTTGCATACACTCGGGCCGGAAATGCAAACCGATTAAGATTACGCGACGACGGAGCTGCCTGCACTTTTTCCGCGCGGGCTTTTGTCCGCGGGGGGATTTTCCGGCGCCCGATCGGCGCGGCTGGGTGCACTTGGATATCGTCGTTGTTTGCGCTGACGGAGTGCCTTTGAGGAGGGGCTGAGTTTATGCAGGTGACGGTGTAGTTTTCTTGGGGGAATTTGCGAGGTATGCAGGGTAGTGGATAGAGGAGGAATGAATTGGCGATTATAAGTGTATCTGCGATTAATGTATCTTTTATTGGTGGAGGTAATAAATTGTAAGTGGGATAAAAGTCGGTGTAGAATAATTTGAGACTTTGTAATATGCGATTGCTTTTAAATAAGGAATTTTAAGGACTTACATTTTTTAGGGATTGCATAATTTTTGTACGGTTGTAAAATGTTAACAAATCATCGAAAATTGAATAGCTTTACTCTCGCAATGTTATTTTTAAGCAATATTTTTTTATTCCATTCAAAGAAGATATTTTTCTTCTAGAACTAGGTAATAAATAGTATTGTGCGAATATTGTTGTATTTCGCAAGGTCGAAAAATGTCCGACGACCTATGCACATATCATGTTTACTCGCGATGTGTGAAACTTGTGGCAGAATATATAACTCGCGGTAGTGCAGGAGATAAAACAATACGAAGTGCTTCGTGAAACATGTATAAGGACGATAGAATTAGAAAAGGCACAAATCTTTCCTTGTGGTTGACCATGGGAATAAAAACCAATCCCATTTGACTTGCAAATACCGTGTGTACCTAACGAATTGAACTGAATCAACATACGTAGCAAATCGTTAAAATTATTTGATGAGCCATTGTCGGAGCAATCATAATGTATTGTCCATTGTTATGCTACAGTAATTTCCACCTTATTTTTCTGCAGATTAAATAAACAAAAGACGAAGAGAGACTCAATAGCGCCATTATTTATGTTCTTTTTTATGTGAAAATATATTTTGTTTACATGGCCGTAAAAAGTAAAATAATAATAAAGAAAAAAGTTTTATCTGTTGTTGCATAACTTTGATGTCATATGCAACTATCGATTTATATTTTAGGCAGTACTCTTGTAAATTAAATTACCGTTCAGTCATTGATAAAATTACAAAAACATTGGTCGATATTGAACTAAAAATGACTCAATTCAATTTTTAAAGCCTGCGAGAAAAAAGTAATTGATACATAATAACATTTTAAAATATTTTTTGAAAAAATGTTTCACATGAAAAATCAGAATTTGCATGAGAATTAAATTATCAATTACTTTTCTCTAATGTATACAAAAAGCCTTAAAAATTTAATTTAATCATTTCACATCAACTAATATTTTTAATTTTACCAATATCAGAAGGATAATTCAATTTCCATAATCTAATAAACCTCAAGGTAAAAGTACAATTAATTATTAAAAAATCAACTAACAAGTGTTTTCAAACGAACTCATTTAATTTGCATTTGCACCCATTCCCCCTAATTAATCGATAGTAGACGCCCGCGAAGGCGCGCCATTTAATTAAGTACTCCCCGTTTAAATCTTTAAACGAGTACCCGGGGCGCGCGATACGATCGCGAACCTCGGCCCCGTCGCGCGCCCGCCGAATTTTCGATTAAACGATGCACCCGGGCCCGGGGAGGAAGCCGACGCGCGGCACCGCCTCCGCATTCCAAAACGCCGCGCTCCGCGGGAACCGGTGGGCCGTTGAAAAATACAATTAGCGAGCGGGCCGAAGGGCGCTAATTAAGCCGGCGGCCCTGAATCCCAATGCGACTGCGAGCGATATTAAAGGGCAGGCGCACGTTTTCTGTTTCAGCGAGCACGAACCTCGTCGGCAAATTCACGCAGAGCGTCAGGAGGATCGTGCAGGACGTCAAGGACGAGGGGACCGCAAGTGAGTGTGTTTGCTTCTTCTTATTCTGTGTATTACAGACTAGAATGTCGAACGATACGTGTCGTTGCTGCTCGCCTTTTTATCGCTTAACACGATATTTTATCTCGCGTTTGCTTGCTATGAATATTTTTTTTTAGAGTGATAGAGAGAGAAAGAAAGGTGCTTTTCTGAACTTTTAATTTACTGCGCACGTGTATTATATGTTTCCTAGAATTTGTGTTCTATTTTTTCCGATTGATTTTAAATCAATATTTAATTTGGAAAACGTATGCACGAACCATCCAATTTCTAATAAAAACTTCTAAAAAAAATCAATCAAACAACCAATAAAAGCATATCGTACTTGCAACAAATTGTCAATTAAAAAACAAATCAGATTCTCAAAATCTGCCTGAAAAAATAAGCGACGTAAACAAAATGTCTCCCAAAGTAATTTCACCGCGCCAAATAAAAGCCAAAGGGCACATAAGCCTGGCTGCAAAAAACAATCGCTCGGCAAATTAAACCTGCATGAAAAATTGGGTAAACGCGATAGCGAATTCAGCCGGAATGAACTCGCTCGTAAGCCCACCCCCGCGTAGTCGGCACTGTGTACACACAGCGTGGACCGGCGTATAAAAAAAAAAAGAAGAGGGGCATTCGGCGCGAAAGAGGTCCGCGGGGAGGAGGGTGTCGGCGTCATAAAAGGTCGCGCCGCTTAATTTTCCAGCGCGCGGCGAAACGAGCGTCGTCGGCCGATTCTCCCCCGGCGGCGCGCGAGCAGCCTAATTCCCCGGAATTTCCATTATTCATAAGCGGCGCATTCAAAAAAATTCGCGCCGCCAAGCTGAAAAGTGGCGGTGGGACGGGGTGGCGGCGACTAGGCCAGACCTAATAAAGCGGACGCTGAGCCAAGGATTCTTGAGACGGATCGGGACTACGTGTTCGCTATTATCGGGACTTTTTAATGGGAGTTTAGTTTTTTAAATTTTATAGTGGATTTTGAAAAAAATTAGAATGATTTGCTGGACTCCTTCAAAATTTAAATTTTTTAGTTTTCATTAATAATGAATGATTCAATTAAATTATATTTATTAAATAGTCATGAGGTTTGTAAAACTTTATGCTGGTATTGTTAGAGGTAAAAGAATTAATTTTGCTTAATCTGTTAATCTAACGATAAACATCCTAAAATTGCATATTAGTTCGAATTAAATGTCTTCAACAAATCGGCAAACACTTTTAAAAGATAATCTACTATTTTATAAATATGAATCTACTTTTTAATGAACTGAAACTATAGGCATTTTATGGAATATAGAACACTAAATCTATACATTTAAATAAATATATATAATCCTCTGTGCATCTGTATAAATTATAAAATTTAATTATGGCCTCTGTATAATTACATAGAAAATTTGCTGAATTTTCCGTTTTATAAAATATATCCGCAGTTCCTCGCAAGGAATAGACTACTTTTTTTCTCAACGATGAAACTTTTTATTTATATATTTCTACCATTGAATGACCAGTTTGGGTCATAACATTTTCATAACTGCACACCAAATAGGACAAAAGCTCATAAAATATTACACAAACCCACTGCAAGCAAATACATTAAAAACGTCAACTTTCAAATAGCCGTAAAAATAAAATTTCGCATTCCCAACATAATACAAAAACTTAAATTACCTCGGACAAAATTCGGAACACGTACGAAATTACAATAAAGCCCAGCAAAAGAAGGCAACCACCTCCACGGCAGCCGCAATCTCCTCGGAAAAATCCTGCAGAAGTAACGTCGCGCAGACACACCCACGCACACTCGCGAGTCGAACGCGAGGAATCCCGATAAATTTTTTGGTCGATCGATCGCGCTAGTCGGCGGCGGGCGTTTTATCCGTCCGAAATCGCGCGGAAAAATCCCCGCGGCCGCTGCACACAGCGGCTGCCGCGCGCAAGAAGTTCGCACTCTCCGATCCCAAAGGGGTTAAACCAGCCGCGCGGCTTGCGCCGAAGGGAGCGCCGCTTGCGCCAAAACAAAAAGGAGCAAGAAAACGCGAAGGGTGAGGTCGAGATAGAAAGAGAGAGGAAGACGGAGATAGAGAGAGAGAGAGAGAGAGGGAGAGAAGGTAGTCGCCCGGAGGAGAGAAGCTGCGAAAAGTTAGGACTAGGCGTCTGGCGTGTCTGGAGGCGCGCGGCGGAGTGCTTTGACGGCGTGCCCTCTTTTTTAAGTGAAAAACTTTCGGCTGCTTTTACGCGCGCGCCCCCGAAAATCGCGCCGATTGCCGGGAGTGCGGAGATGAAACGAGGCGAGCGCCGATCTTTCTGTACGTCTCGGTGATCGATGCAAAGGGTTACGCGGGTGTTTCGCTGGTGTTACATTCGCTTGGGATTTTTTTTCTTCGGTACTAAATCTTTTTTAAGGTAATCTATGGGTATAAAAATCTTTTTGTTATACAAATGTGTAATAACATTTTTTTGTACTGAAAAAGGTAGTAAGATAAACTATAAATTTATTAAGAGTGACGACCCACTAGATTAGAGTAAAATTTAATTAAAAATTATTTGGATTATGTATCTTCCTCTATTAATAATTTTAAGCGGGTTTTACTTTATTACGCATATGATTATTCACAAGAAATTTAATAATAAAAAAGACTTTATTTCTCAAGCAAAGAATTTAATAATAAAAACATTTTATATGACAAATGAAACATTTTGAAGGAACTAGAGAGGATCTTTATATTAGACATGAAAAATTCTAATAGTAAAAAAGAAATATTTGCTGCTATTAAACGGGCAAAAAAATTCTGAGCGTGACGGAAGTACAAATAGTATAATAGGAATATTTAGAACACTTGACATAACGCGCATTCAGCACATTTCAAAAAACTTTCGACACATATCAGCAAGCTTCGGCGAGTCGAGGGTGTATACATTCTAGTGCACATATTTCGTTATAATTCTGCGTCTCCTTCGAGCTCTCTGCTTTTCTATAAATTTTTCTTATGACAAAATTATTATGCGAATAAATCAGCTAAAAATTTCTTATCTAAATGTTTGTACTGGCGCAAAACATTTAAAAAAAACTGAAACAGGTTTAAATTAACAATTAACACTCTGCCTGTTTAAATATTTGAATAGCTAAGTAAACTCCGCGCTTTGTATGGTCATTTTATTTGCTCTTTCACTTAATAAATATGGTTTAACCTGTACTATTTTATAAGAAATTTGTTGTAAAAATAACACGAAATTCATTATAAATTTGTCCCTGTTTGTTTTAGAAGTAAGTTCTTGTCGTATCTTTACTTGTTAATATTACTGGTGTGTATTATCAAAAAGCGAATTCATTACATTAAACCATGCAGAATTTATAAAAAAACAGAGAGTAGTTAATCTAAGAATGATGACGATCTAGTAATTAATTGAAAAGTAAAATAGTTATCTTTTCTCGAATGCTTTGAATTGCTATAGTATCTACTGGTATGTGCAGCATGTTATACAAAGTCAGACTACGAATCACGTGATTGCGTTAGAAAATGTGTTTATCATTTATTTTAAAAATTTAGTAAATTTCTTAAAGATTTGCGGCCAATTAAAATTCAATTTAATTTTGTTATGTAAGGTCAATTTAAACTTAATTCAATTATTTAAGAACGAAATACATTATCATACTGAACGTATAATATTAAATTAATTTAACAAAAGATTAAAATTAATTAACACCATCCTATAATATTAATACAATTAATAGCTCGTCATCCACGAGGAAACAATATAACCGCAAAAGACTAAACGTCGCACACCCTCCAGCCGAAACGTCAAATACTCGAGGCGCGTAGTCTCCCCCATAAAAAAAGAAATATACGCGATATTAAAGAAGCGATAAACAAGCCAAAAATTCCTCCGGCCTCGTCTCCCCCCGAAGCCGAAAGGCACCTCTAGACGCGCGCCACTCCCGGAGGCCGTGCCGCGCGCGTTAGGGCGGGTACGGGCCCGGAATGCGGATTAATAGGCGGCGAAATTTAGCTCTCGGGGCACATTGGCGCCCGGGGCAGATAAATGCATTTAATAACGCCGCGACCCAATTAGCGGCGATATTAGCGAAACTTAGTTTAATTTGTACATCTCGCGTGCGCCGGCCGGATTCCGCGCGCGGGCTTAATTAATAACAATCGCCGCGCGGACAAGCCCATTGTTGAAGAACTAACCGCGCGCTACTGTGTTCCGCGTTTCTGCGTGTGCGTGGAAGTCAAAAAAAAAAGAAGCGAAAGGAGAAAAAAAAGTAATAACGAGCCGCGCGCTTTCGGAGGGGGGAATTTCGCGGCTGCCGCGCGCGGCGTTTGTCATTTCCCTCTGGAAATTGAATTGCACTGATGTAATCGGACGCGCGATAACATTATGCTAAATATGCTGTTTCGCCGCGTGATAAAGCGCTCGGCCGAGTTTTACGCGGAAGTCGACGAGTGCGCTTTTAGCCCCGCGCGCGGTAATTCGCGAAGGCGCGCGGTTATTTTGCTTTTTAACGCGCGATTATTGTTACTTCGGTAATTCGACGTTGTGCGGCGACGATAAGTTAACGATCTTTTAAATTAGCGAGCGGTACGTTAAACGCGCATGTATTTGGTAATAATGAAACAGTTCATTAATTAATAATGATACTATAGTGGAGAGTTACGCTTGGAAAGTTAAGTTTTTCATAAAATGTGTTCGTCAAAAAACTAAATTTTGAGGACGAAATGAAACTAAAGTTTTGTAATAAACAGTAAATTTCTAGGAAGGTAAATATACATTAATGTTAATTATGTAACATTTTGAAAAAAAAAATTTAATTTAAAGCGCAATATTAACCCGAAAAATATGGTGTACTTTAATAAACTGCTACGATGAAATATGCAGCATGGAAGTTTTAAAAGGATTAAAAGTACTTAAAAAGGTAAATCATTTGTTGTAATCTTAGTATTTCACTGTTATAAAACAATCTACTTTAACGTCTGCTTTATTTGAAATTATTTAGGTATGTATAATGTCGCATGTTTTTTAATGTTGTTGTATAAAATATAGTAGTAATCAGATTAGTGTGTAGACAATCATTTTTTATTTCAAGAATTTAAAAAATATTTGTATCGCATGAGAAGAATATGAAATCGGCATATAATTTTAGTTCAAAATTACCACGCGATGATTAATTCACATTCTCAATAAATCAGAAGTTAAAAATATGATGAACAATACGTCAATGGAATTCCAGAGGAACATCAATAATAAGAACAAGTGGAATTCCAAATAATAATACGTATGATTGAAGAATTTGCGAATTTAATTATGAATTTCATAGAGGAATACGTGCCTTTCATTCTGCGCTAATAATACGGATACTCGTGTCGATTATTATGACATTAAGACATGCATAGTTTACGAGCTAACGAAATAATTGAACCTGCGACTTAATTCGATTCGGGTTCGATCATTTAAACGCGTATTTCAATTTGTTTGTTCTAAATAATAAAATTTAATTGTTCTTGCAATCTATAATTAAAGAAAATAAGACTAATTTTTAAATAACGAGAGTTTTCTTAATTATTGATCTATAAAATTAAAATTTTATTTTCTGTTTATTAATATTTAGTTTATTAGTAATTTCCTTTATATATTTAAGAAATTTTATAAAAGTTGAGCTCTATTGTCATGTCCGGTGATCTAACTTAATTAATAAGTAACCTTTCTAGATATCCTCTAATTTTTTCCATCGGTGAATCGATATTTCGATCATTTTTTATTTGTTTAATGATCAGTCTGAAAAAATGACCGTAGAATAAACTAAAAATATCTAAAAATCATCTTATCGATTGGTCAAACTAGACGATTTCCAGTAGCCAAATAAACTCCGAATTCGACGTTAAAATTTTGCAAAGCCTACGTAAAAGCTTAATTCACGCGCGCAGATATAGTCACGACTTGCACGCAGTTACTTATTCAAGTA
Organism: Eurytoma adleriae; assembly: GCA_900480045.1. Taxonomy (NCBI): domain Eukaryota; kingdom Metazoa; phylum Arthropoda; class Insecta; order Hymenoptera; family Eurytomidae; genus Eurytoma; species Eurytoma adleriae. Next base: position 56,465 of record UXGC01000480.1, read on the forward strand.
ACGCCCCGCTTCCTGAACGCGCAGCCCTCTCAACATGAAAGCGCCAGAAGAGCCAAGATCTCAATTGCCGTCTAAAAACTCATTAATTTCTCTCGCTTAATCAAGCTTCAAAGCCGGCGCTAACTGTCCAACTGCAAAGACAGCGTAAACAATTCGCCGCGCGAAACTTCTCATTGAATTTTCACGCGTACACAAAACGACGGCCAGGCCGCGCCCTCGCGCGCGCAAACTTTACAAATTAGACTCGCTCCGCGCCCCGGTTAAAAGAAGGACCATTGCGAGCGAAAAAGAGACGAAAGAAAGAAAAAGAGGCGCTAACGAGGCTGCCCGGACGTTTCGCAGGCGGACAGACGAAGGAGGAGGTGATCGAGACGAACGAGCGGCTGCGCGCGGTGCGCATCCGGCTGGACGGCAGCTACGAGACGGCGAAGCGGGCCCTCGTCGAGCTCATGATCAAGTACACCGCCACCAAGCAAGTGCGCAACGTCTTCGTGCGCTACAACCTCCTCAAAGTTATGATCAAGGTGATTCGCGCTCGTCCGAGCGGCAAATGCACACACACACACACGTACAGCACACACACACGTAGGTACGTCGCCCCCATCGGCCGCCTGCGGCCGGGTGTACGGCTGGCATCGCGGTTTCCGCGCTGACGGCCCCCCTTTCCTTTTCAGTTGCCGACGGTCTTAGCATCCCTCTGTGGCTGCAGGCGGCCTGCAATTATTCCAATTGGACGCTGGCTGCTCCGGGCTCGGTTGCTTTTGAGCGCGAAATCGATGCTCTCGGGGCTTTGCAGATTGACTTTTGGCCGATTCGATTGTCCGCGGAGTTGTTCTTTCGGGCATTGAGTACTTGAATAGATGTTAAAGAAGTAGAAAGGTGAAAATCCGTCATAAATCACTACAGTGAAGTGACTTTTTATTTCAACTTGATTTTAAATTTTTAATATTTTTACTAATTTTATGGAGTCACATCGAGAATCACTTCTTAATCAATTTATAATTTTGTAATCGATAATCGATTTTCTCAAATGAACGACTAACTAAATCAGTTTAAGTTTAATTACTAAGTCAGTAAGCGCAGTCAGCAATTATATTTTCGCAATTTTTCGGACAAAAAGATCGAGTAAATTTTATCTCATATTAAAATGACTTCAGATGCAATCGATAGCAACCTGAAGCAACTGAAAATTTTCATAATAAAACATTTTACTTATAGATAACATTTTATCTACAGAATCTCAAAATTCACCATTTATAAGTCCCATTTTCATTTGAATACATACTTTTCTAGTATGTCAATCTAAAATGCAACACATACTATATCTCATCTATCCCAAACAAACGCATCAAAATCCTTTAAAACATAAAATAGAAACTAATAACACCTTTTTTATCTCACAAAAAAAAACAGGAGGTGATAAAGCTGGAAACGCAGTACTGGACGCTGGTGGACATACCCCGGCAGGAGAAGCAGGAGACGGTGCCGGCGTTCGTGCTGCGCGCCTGCACGATCATGGAGAAGTGCCACAAGAGCGGCGAGGGCGTCAAGACCTCGGCCCGCCTCGCCGAGGAGGCCGAGTTCAAGCGCGAGCGCATCGAGCGCCTCGAGAGTACGTACAACCTAACACCCGCGCGCACACGCGTATGCACACCCCCGTCGCTGCACCAGAGAGCGGGCTGGTGTGCGCGCGACGTCGGGAGCTTTGTCGCGAGTCGCCGCGCCCGAAATGGCTTTTTGACGAGCCCACGGACCCATTGTGCCGCGGGGATCGCTCCCCCCCTCTTCCGCGGCGGATAAGTCGCGAAAAACGCGTGACGGCCTTTCTGCGCGAGCGACGGCGCGGTTTATCTGCCGGGAATTAAGGCTGACGCCTTTTCAAGCCCGCGGGCCGCCGGGCGCACTCCCGAACGGGAGTTCGGTTTTTTGTTGGCCTTTGGGGGAGCCGAGTATATATCTTGTACTTTGATACAGTTTTTTTTATCGAAAAAGGTGCTTTTGAAATTTATCGATGCTTCAGCGGCGCATTTATAGTTGCGCGAATATATAATTGGAATTTTTAAGGGAGCTTTGAGTAATCAGCTTTGTCTTGGGATTCCCTTTTGGTATCTTGCTTCTGCAATTTTCCGACTTTTCGCCGTAATTCATAATAATTTTCTGCGAAATTCATTTTTCCTTTTTCTTCTTTATTTTATAATTAAATTAAACCATTAGTTCAGGTCGTTCATTATAATAGTTCAAAGAATAAGATGAATTTTTTACTAAAAAAGGCTCGGAATCGTCGTCCGTATAGAAAAAGCTCGTTTCATTTTACCATAGTGAAATTAACTCATTTCACTTGTTAAACAAAAGCGGATTTCATAAATTCTGCTAAAGAAAACCGATTTTTCGAAATTCCCCAGAAGAAAAACAAATTTCGCAGGATGTCCGCGCAATAAGCACATTTTGTTGAATTTCTACAAGATAAGCATTTTTTACAAAATTTCCAAAAGTGCTTTTTCCGCGTAAAATTTAAAAAAAAATTGATTTTTATCGCGGTAAAACTCCTGAAACGGCTTTTCTTCCTGATAGATTTGAATTGTGCTACTTTACGTTGCAAAAGCAAACATTTCGTGGTTTTATCCATTTGGGAAAAATGAAAGAAAATTTTTCTTCTTTTTTCTTTCATTAATACGGTTAACGAAATAGAAAGTTCAAATGAATTAAACGACTTCATACAAAAAGAGGAATCATCGTGCAAATAATATCATTTTTAAAAAATAAACATCTAAATAAAAAAAGATATAGATACAAAAATCATAAAAATTTTCTATAAACCTTCTCTCGCTTCGCGACACTAACTATCCCAATTACAGTACACCAAAACAAAAAAAAATTCGCATTAAACTCAAAAATAAAGCGACGACTCCGGGCGTCGGAGAAAAAGGCAGCTGCTCGCGAGCAGCCCCAATTTCCCCGTGTGCGCGTTGGCGAAAGTTGCGCGCCTATATGTCGCCGGTAAATTTCGGCGCTCGCTCCTTGCTCGGCCGCCCGCCGCTTAAATTTCCAGCTCGTTTCGCTCGCGAGTGTCGCCGCGGCGCGCGAGCCGTTTCGAATTCAATTGGCGAACTTTTCGGCTGGCGGGGGAGGGGGAGGCGCGAGGGGTAAAAAAAATACACGAGGCGCACGATCTGGCGCGACGCCAGGCACCCGCGAGTAATATCCGCTCTGTTGCGCTTTTCTTCCGTCGCGTTCTCTCTCCTTTTTCCTTGTTCCTTTTCCTTTCTTTTTAATTGAGCTAAGCGACTTTATTCAGCGCTTGTAGGGCCTAATTATCGGTATGCGAGAGTTTTATTGTTTGCTGCTACGAGTTCGATCGAGTAGACAATGTCGCTTTTGTCCTGTTTGCTGTATATTGCTTGAAAAGGGAGGTAATTCAGGCGAGATTTTCTATTTTAGGTAAAGTGCACATAATTTTTTTTTTCCAAGTTCTGAATTTCTTTCGTTTTTAGAATAATTTTTTTTTTTAATGAAAATAATCGTTTTTATTGGATATTACTTTTGTTACTATTTAATTGAATGCAATTTTGCGAAGTCTAAAACAACTTTTTTATTTTTCATTTTTTCAAAAGATTATAACGAACATTTTTTCAATAATATGAAGCGTTGTAACGAAAAAATTGTAAAAAAAACGTAGAATTACATAAAACAATACAATTATTAAAGTCTTTTCATATCGATTTCTGAAGAGCTGTACATAAATAGGTCAATTAAATACATTTTTTAACAAACTGAGTTTGAAACAATAGGAGTCGTTTATGACCACGAAAAATTTCTGGCTCAAAAGGCATCTTGAAAATACCTTTTCATGAAAATAATTAAAAACTCCGATTAGGTAACAATGCCTTTTGTTCGTTAAGATTCAATCCTCGATAAAATTAGAAAGTCGATTTTGCAATACACTAGCTCGTCCCTAAAATTTCTTTCTAATGACCTATATCATTCGTTCAAAGTAGATTAGAATTCATTCGCGTTAGACAAGTGAAATTAGTTCGCATGATAATGTGTATGAAAAAAATGCCTTTTTTACTATTTAGAAATTAATTTGACATGGTTATTGTATTTAAGAGAGCAATACAAAGTTATCACTACATCAGCACTAATAAATTTTTTTCATTTATACAATTTTATAAATAATTGTCAAAAGATATTCGAGAAGAAACTTCAATTATATCTAATTTTCAAACAAATTTTATACAATTTTACATAATAGTTCAGTGAAATCGTCATTACCTCACATAAAGTCACTGAATAATGTTAAATTTTTCAAATGTTTTAAGCTACTTAAGGTTTTGCCTTTTAACTAAAGTACCTCAATGTAGAAGTTCAAAATCAGATTTTCAGGCAAATTAAGCACTTTTCATTTCGCAATGAAAATCCGCCGGATTACTACCTCAGTTGAAGAAATTTACATATTCATAGTACTTAACGCCGAAAATTTGATTTGCTCTTTTTTCGTGTCGTCAAAATTTAAAAATATTTCAAGAAATTTAAATGCGCAAAAATTCAAAATTCACCCACCAACTACCCTCGACGAACAGCGACAAAAAATTTGCTTTTTAAACGGTCGTTTAAAATGACCTCTGCATGATACTCCAACCCTTCAAAAAAATTCGATCGATATCGCCCATCTACGCGAGAATAAATAAAAAAACGGATATACGAAGCAGGCTTTTATCGCGGGCGAATTTTCGGCGTCGCGTACTACACGTCCGAGGCTAAAATAAACCTGTGCGATCACCGCTTTTGCAGATATGACGACGGCCCAGATCGAGGCGGAGAACACGCAGATGACCAACGATCTGTACCGACTGCTGAAGAAATACACCGGACTGAGAAACCTCATTCGCGATCTTAAGGTGAGCTTTTATTAATAACGATTTCGCGCAACGCCGCCGACCGGATACCGCGCATTGAGATTAGCCGCTTTTACGCGGCGCCTTTTATAAATGGACGGCGATGCCTTGTTTGTTTGTTTTTCAAATGTTATGATGTCACTGGTGGGTTTAAAGCTGGTGTGACGTAGGGACTGGAGTGAGTACGAGTAATTAATTTTATGAGCTTTACGAGAGCAACGTATAGATATTAAATATTTTTTTAAATGTCAAAAAATTCATAACTGATGTTTCTTATATATACCTAATTATTGGTAAGTTTCACGCGGTCGATATAATGTTTCTCTTTTTTCGTTCAGTAGTAATTTATTCTTCTATATTGTAGAAGGAAATTATAGTCTGTGAGTTCAAGATTAGAATCATCCCTTTAAATGAAGGTACAGAATTTATAAAAAATATACTTTGTAATTAATGCCTAGTTCATTTATTAGTAAAAAAGTTCTCTCTTATTTTCCGAATACGTGAATACATTCGTATGATGAACAGATACAGGCTACTAATCACATTAGACTGGCATCGCTTGTGGGTTCATAATTTCTTTAATGGAGAACATATACAATCATAAAGAAAATACTATTTTTATATTCCGTTTCATTGATTTGTACTCTTAAAAAATACGGATACAAAATAAATATAAAAAGAAAAATTTTATTTTAAACTATTTCAATTCTAGACTCAGCAGTTTAAACTTTAAACTGCACAGTTGTTTTACTATTTGTTTTACTATTTGGTCACTTATTGCCTGTGCGTAATTCCGCGGCATTAATTAATCGACTGCATATCATAAAAGTTAACGATGTACAACTGCGTTGATACCTTTTGCAAACAATATAGAGGACTTACATAAAGTGGATACAATTCTAGAGTTGATAGTTAGAATTTTTATTGGGCGAAATTTACGATGCACCGAATCAAGAATTCTTAAAACGTGTCTGCGGAATATTCCGTATGACAAAACTATTAAAAATACTCTTAAACTGATGGGCACATTTTAGAATACTTAAGCAATGTTTGGTCATCCGAGTCTTTAATTAAGAGTGCACTGCAATCTTTTAACTCCTCAGTGACTACATCATGAATCTCTGACTTCAAAAAATGTTTGATGAAAAATTATGCTGTTTTTAAATTTAGGAATGACGAGCATTCACTTAATACTATGCATTATACCCACTGAAATAATAATAATTTATTTGATTGAATACAGTAAATATTGTAGATACAAAAATCATTTGTATTAAAGTATTTGTGTCACTTTTTCTTTAAAAGGAGATGATCTTTGAAAGTTTTTGAAAGGTTCGTATCTCATCGATCACACTTTCCTCGCGACTTCTTTATCACTTTCTTGAAAGGTCAATCTGGAGTCTAAAGAATAAAGAATTTACTCCAACAGTGATTTTTCTTCCTTAAACCGAGCCATTTTCGTTTCATTCTTTACGTTATCGCACCACGCAAGATTATTATTATAACGCAAATTTTTAAATACAAATATCTGATGAAGTAAATAAATATTTAATTGGAAAATTAGCAACATTTATTGTAATTTACAGTTGCATGCATTTAATTAACCAAACATGAATTATACACATTGACTAACATTAATATAATATTGAATAACGGTAAATTAGATCCCCAGAGTTTACATTCGATCTGTAAATAATAAATTTGTTTGTAAGTACATTGCTTACCTATTGATTTCAAATCAACAACGATTGGTGATGGTTATTTTTAATGGTGTATTAATTATAATAGCATTTACGTAATTTACATAAATAATTAAATCAAACAAAAGTTCGCTGAAACGCTGACTGGCCCTTTGCATTTGAAATAATGCAAAGTTTAAATCCGGGTAGTCGCTAAAGATCTACTTTTTGCACGTAGACCAATTTGCCTGAAGGGCGTGTGAAAGAGCATTAAAGCTTTCTATTTAATCGACTTGATTTTTCTCAAAGTTTTCCAATTTGGATGAATAATTCATAAGAGATTTTTCCTCGGTGAATTTTAAGTGATTCCCTTCTTAATTATACCGTGCGAAATTTTAAATATCTGAAAAGTGCGTATTAACAAAATTTATTCAAACTCAGCAAGTTGGAAGGTAAAAACATTGATTAGAAATTAAAAGATAAATTATTCGCAAACATTACTATATACTAAATTAGAAATATATGCAACAATCGTAAATGAGAAGGAAATGCGAAAAAGAAAAAATTTTTTGAAAAATTAAGCACCATATATACTTAATAATCGCTTACATCGAAATCATCAAAGTATAGGAGTATGATCTAATAAATGTATATGCATATAATCGAATTGCAGGAAGAGTACAACAGTTCAAAGGTGTACCCGATATTCCCGCGCCACACGATGCTGAAGGACATGATCAAGGACATAATGCACAATCCGGACTACATGGAGGTCTGCCACGAGGTGGACACGTAGCCGGGGCCCCACCACCCGTCGCCGCGCTTCTAACGCTCCACTTAGCCACGGCGATCCAGCGAGTGGTGATTCCTGACGCTAAGCTTTTGAGACTCTAGGTTGCCTAGGATCGGGGACTGATGTGCTGCGATCGACGCTCAGACGACCGGACGACGACGGAATGACGGTTTGAGATCAGGTCCATGGAAAATCTAGTCGGCGATTAGCTGCTTCCTTTTTTAACTTAATTAAGTTATACAATTTAAATTAAGACTTTAGATATTGCGTTTCAAAGTTCACGGTCCTCGTTTTCATTTATTTATCAAGTCGAAGTGAAAACAAATGTTTTAGTTAACATTTTAAATTAGTTGGAGAAAATAATTTTATGCATTCGTTATTAATCAAATTTGTTTTTAAATAATATTAAGAAAAAAAGTTTATCTAAATTGATTAACAAGCCGCTTTACGCAGCATACGCATTTTATATGGGAGACATGTAAGTAAGTTTAAGCTCATTAACCAAAACCAGAACGAAGATATAATACGTTCTCCATTTAAGTTTCATAACAGCATAATACTCTTAAAGTACGCATAATGGATACGATGCAAAACACATGCAAAATCGATGCGCCGTACCCGCGATTTTCCCGTATAAAAGTAAATTTTCTCCGCCTCGCGGACATTACGCGTCTCGCTTCCTCGACGGATAAAAAATCCGGCAGTACACCCGATCGCCGCGTCCCGCACAAAACAAGCCCGTCGCTGGGAAGAAAAAGATAACCGAACGGGTAATTTCCAGGCGCGGATTTCCGCGTAAGCATGCAAATCGTCGTCCGACCTTTCAACTCGCGCGGCGCGATTGCGGAAGTAGCGCGCCCGTGACATCATACCTATAGCGGCGCGCGGCCCGCTTCCAATTAAAACGCGCGCCTCTCGCGCTTAGGTCACGCGGGGAAACAAGCCGAGCCCCCGCTTTAATAATCACGCCGGCGGCTCGTTCGACATTCCGCGCCGACACCGTAAACTATATCTTACGCACACGTCGTGTATCGACGTAACGCCGTTTTTTCGACGGCCTGGGGATCGTAGAGGTATAACATATATAGAGAAAAAAAAATTTCCCGATTTCGATCGGGAAATAGCCGCTTTCACGTCGAGACACAAAAAAAAGTAAGGAAATCGTATTCGAGTTATCGAGGTAGTGACGTACTGTAATTCTAGGATTCCTCTCTCTCTCTCTTTCTCTCCGTAGACTTTGCCGTGGACAATTTCTGTGTGTCACGCGTCCTTTAACTTCGGAATGATTTGTATAAGAGCCGCATAGAGGAGCGCGGGCGGATCGGATCCTTTTGAAGCGGGAAAAGTCACGACGGCGGATGGGGAATATATCCTTTTAGAGGAAAGGGATCGTCTCGCGCTGGGAAAATTTCATTCGAGCTGTTCTTATTTAAGAAGAGCCGGATTGATTTTGAATTTATCCAATCGCGCGGTAGTTTGGAATATTCGATGAGAAACATTTCTTTCACATTTTAACAAAGTCAATGATATTTAAAAAAGTAAACATTTTTTATTATTAATAAAGAATTAAAAATTTATGGCAAAAAGTACAACAGTGAAATATTAATTTCATTTATTTTATATTTAATCTTTAATAAAGCGTGAACATACTTTTACGATCGTTTTATGACTAAAGTGCGTTTTAATTCTTCTTTATTAATGGACACTTTTTACTAGGGATAATTATGTTATAAATTATTTAAAAAGAGATGACAACCTCGCTCATATGAAATTTTCATTATTTTTTTAATTATAGTTAATTATACATCGCAAGCGCATAAATATGAATTATGTAACTGCATATCATTTTCTTGTTTACTTTTGTTTACACGCACATAAAATTTGAACTTTCGCAAAAAAAAAAAAATTACATATCATTTTACAAGACAACCTCCCGCTTCGAAAGGATCCATCATATAGTCACTGTAGCACATGTTTAGCGATAAACTAGTAAACTTTTCATCCTCTCTCGAATAAAAAAAAAGCAACTAACCTTGTACTCTTATCGTGTGTAGTATCTTATCGACTCCCACCCCGGAGCGCGCTATCACCCCATGACTTATCGATCTTAGGGTTAATTAGCTCCGCGACGCATCGCAATGAGCGGCGCGCTATCGATCCCCGCCAAAAGCTGGCGAGGCAGAAAAGAGGGACGCGTCTTTTTTTACGAGCGCGCGCGTGCCGTCTCGTTCTCTCTCTCCTTTTTTTTCGGGGAGGAGAGAGCGTCCGAAGTTTCTTCCATAAATCTTAATGAAAACTAGTAAATGTCGTAGCCGGGGACCTTCGTCGAGGTCCTCACCAGAGTTCGGGCGAAAAAAAAAATATAACAAAATCAACTATGTAGGAGTTTAAAAAAGGCGTATAGGAAATAAAGAGAAAATTTAAGGTTAAAATTTTAAAACGATGTTTAAAGGGCAAAAAACTTCCATGGGCTATAAAAGTAGTACGAGGACGAGGTGTGCATTAGGCCGACAAAATTTTAATGGATTTTTAGGAGTGCGTATAGGTGGACGGGGTTATACGGTAGTTTATTAATACGGTAACAAATCGTAAATATCATGATAAATTATGACGTGCCATTTAACAGAACCATATCGATGTTGAGCGTCGTTTAATACTTTTAATATATATTGTGTAACCTAAGTGCATATCGCAAAGTTTGTATAAGTCGCTGTGTGTGAGGTGGACGTACGCAATAGACGCACCTCTGTAATAATTCGAGGGACTTTTAAGATAAAAAAAAGTTGCGCAATAACGCTTGATTTTTATCGCAGAATATGCGTGATATGAGCAATAATAGCGATGATTTTGATAAAATGAAATTACATAGTTGGCTTTGCAATTTTGAGTCGGTCGAATTTTGCAGAATTTCAGCCAAACTTACACTGCGAGCTTACAGTTTAAACATTTTAATTACTGAAAATTTTACGTAAAAGACTTTTTTTACATTTCATTTTACTTCAATTTTATACGTTTGTTTTTAAGATGTAAATTACACAGTAAATTCAATAACAATGTATTGAATACGATATGTTTAAAAATGACCAAAATTTGCCAAAGGACATAAAAAATACGAGTAAAATACATTAATTAAAGAAATATTGAACTATCACTCGTCGAAGTTGTGACAGTATTAAAAAGAATTTGGCAAATTTAAAAACTATGAGTATACCTGCAACAAATCAAATATACATATGAGCTCCTAATTGAAAAAGTTTGCATATCAAGATTTTTTCATTAACGTTAATCTTGAAACACTGCGAGTAATTATTAAATTTTAACGAATCACTGATTCAAAAAATATCGGTCGTTTGAGTTTCGTAATTACTTCGTGTGTGCCAAAGAGACTTTAATTCGCGCGCAAAGCCTTTTTAAATGACTGCATCTTTAAAAAGTTCGCGCTGACAAATGCACCTATATATCATATTTTAAATGGATTTTACGCGCGCCGCTAATATTTAAAAAAAAGTATACACTCTAATGAAGAATAAAAAAACGCGATTATTTTGTACCGTTTATTTTTATGACATTTATAAAGGGATAAGAAAAAAAAAGGCAGGGGTAACATACGTGGACGTTTGCTAAAACTATAAACAGCCTGCACCTAATTCCCTCTTAATCTGAATTAAATAACGAATTAGCTGATATCAGTGCGTGTTTAATGTTTTATTCAGCGTTAAGTATAGCGATGAGACACTGCGAATAGCGACGAATGAATCAGAGAGAGACTCATGAAATATTGATTCGCCATAAAAATAAAAAATGCATTCGCAATTGCCACTGAAATCAGCCAGCACCTGAATTATTGAATAAATATCCTGGTACAAATATTTTATAAATTGACACTTATATATCGCGTGCAAAATTTACAGTCTAATTTCATGATTAACTTATTGCGTAAAATTGTCATTTTTCAAAAAAAAAGATGAATAAAACAAATTCAGATTAAGAGCGTAAGACGAGCTGCGCGAGCAACAGCATTCCAATCAAACGAATAGGCTGAATCATCAAAAAATCGCTGCATCGCAAATGATCAAAAGCAACAAAAAAAAAACGCGCGTGTATGTGAGTATAGACATGTACTGTATACCTTGAAAAAAAAAGACACTACAAAATAAATTAAAATAAAACAAACACGACCAATTTGCATACCGAGGGAAACTGGGTTGGAGCGGTGCGCGATTCAAGTCGGACGCCTGGCAGCGGTGATTCACCCGTTCACTGTCCACCGTCCGACTGCCTCCCAGCTTCCCTCCCGAACGATAAATAAATGTGAGGTTTTACTATAAGTATCACGCAAAAGTATAAAAATTATCCAATAAATATTTATATGTATAAAGCGAACGCGCCGGAAGCGCCGATGTGCGCCCCGAGCGTTTGCGTTTAGGTGATAAGGAGAAGCAGAGGTAAAAATATATTATAATTAAAAAAAAATAAGACCTATTGTAATGGCAAATTACTCGATGCAATGACCTTGAATTGAAGAAAAAAAAATAGCCAGTGTGCTCGCCTTTTCCAAATGAAACTAGGAGAGTGCCAAATAGATTTGAAAGTTTATATTAAAAAAAAAATAAAATTATCGAACGAAGCACTTTAAATACACCGCTGCGCGGGGAGGGAACACCTCGCGATGCGCTCCAACTTTTTTCATGTCCACACAAAAATAAATAAATAAATAAATATATAATAAATTAATTATATACATTTTAAGCTTTAAAACGTCAGCGACGATCGCGAGTAATTCGATCGCGCAAGTATAGTTGCTAAGGACAAGCGAAAGAGTAATAAAAAAAGAAGTCTATATTATACTGTCTCGTCTGTACGATCGTACCTTTAACAAAAAAAAGTACTTTCCGCGCGTACCGAGGATCGAGGATACACCTCCGAGGATACCCGCTCCGAGAGGAGCGAGTAGCTCGAGCGTGGACGCACGCGGAAATTAAACAAAGCCAAGCCTTTTTAATCTTAAATGTAATTCAAGCTAAGTGAACCTCGCGGGGAGAAATTTTAAATTGCGCGCGCGCTGCAACACGCTACGCTACATTTTTTAAGACCGCGGTTATGGCCGCCATGAATAGCAACGCTTGCTGGAAATATTTGCGTTTATTGTTTCGTCCGTTTTAATCTGATTAAAATGTCCCCTTTTGTTTCATTTTTTCTTTCGATGAATATTTTAGATTCTTAGTATTCGAATTTTGCAATAATTTTGTGTGTAGTAGACTTCAAATTATAATTGTACTTCAACAAAATTGTTATATTCATTTTGTTATCGATTTCAAATTTAATGCGTAATTTTAGATTTTAGAGATTAAAAGGTTATCCAAGTGTATGTCCATTTCATTAAATTATTAATTATAAACATATCAAAGTGCATTATTTGATATAAAATCAATTCGGATTTAAACCTTCGCTGTACTAATTAGTTCGCTTGTTTAGTCATATACTTTTATTGAAAATTACTCAAACATAAATATTTCCAACAGAGAAATCGTTAATTTCTATTTTTAAATATTACGTTATTTGGACATACAATCACAACAATTAATCTTACTTCTTCTTTTTCCGTTCCGTTGTGCGCTACGCAATTTTTATAAACAAATAGACGCCGCTTCAACAGTAGCGTTTTTTTCAATTGTCCGGTCAAGCTTTAAAAACAAACGATAAAAAAACAAACCAAAAAAAATTGCTGAGCTTAAAAATGAACAGAAAAAAAATAATTCAAACTATATATAGAGGGAAGTAAGTAAATGTTCGTGTCTAACGTGGGATAAGATTCGACCAATCTATTTGTCTAATAAAAGTAAGTGTAATCGGAAATTTCATATATCATACAAATATATTACGTGTCTCGTCGCTCTTTACTCGACACTCGCATTTTCTCGATTTCTCGAATATTACATATATATTATACACACGGGCAGGCGCATGGAGAACACACAAGAGATACCACTGTTTAGCATATATCGTCGCCGTAAAAGCGCATATTTTATGAGGGAAAGATTATCACTGAGCTGCGCAGAACCTAAGACGTAAAAAAAGAGAAAAGTTTAAAAAAAAAGAAGAGGAACAGGTGAAAACGAAGGCGGGGGAGATAAAAAAAATTTTCTCCCTTCTCCCCCTCCTTCATTTCCGTCTACTTTGACACTTGCTATATTATATACCATAAAGAATCAACGTGAATTATATATCGTCGTGTCGTTTTAAATAAAAAATAAATAAAATAAATAAATGATTTTTGTTATATTTTATATCGAATGATAAAAGTTCGACGATCGGATGCGATAAATATAAAAATGATGAAAACATTTTAGCCTGTTTGAATTTTTAATGTGTTATTATACGAGGTGTTGTATAATTTATCATTGAGCTTCGCATAGATTTTAAACTATGATTAACGGCGTTTACGAGAAATTTTATAAACAGATATTAAACAAAAAAATAAAGGAGTACTAGTCCGTAGCGATTGATTGTTGCAAGTCGTAATCTTTTAGCGTAACAGTTACCCTTTTATTTCCATCGGATCGTTAATTTTTCTTCGCTGGTGACAACAAAGGGTGGCTTTGATCTCCCTGTCGAAGAGAGAAAGAAACGAAGCAATAAGAAGCAACACAACAAAGAACGAATACTGGAATTATTATATAATACGTCTAATTAGTACTAGAAGGATCAGTAGGTACTCATCTCTATTTAAAGAAAAAAAAATAAATATGCTAGATTTAGATGGATATTTTAATTGTTCGCCATGCAGATGAAAAAACAAGTCGCAAAAGTTTGAGGTGAGGTGAAGTGGACGCGTCTGTAGGGAACGAAAATTATTTTTCACGTGTCACAGGTTACTCGTAGGCAAAAAATTTTCATTCGCACACAAAGGGAAATGTCAGCTGCGCATTTTTGCGAAGGAGACGCGCGGGTCGAAGGGTCAGAGATTGGTGTTTATGGTTTTTCGATGGATCTGTATTCGTTACTTTAGCACAGGAGTAATTAAACTGCCAAAATGTACGTAGTTGCAAATTCATAAGTATGTTAGGTAGTGATTTAACATTTTGTGATAAATAATGGAAATTTTTATTTATCGTCGTTAGAAAGGAAGTAAATATATAGCGTTTTTTAAAAAGTTTTGGAAAACTTGTTCTTGCATTGTAATTCCTTTGTTTCGTTTATTTGGGAATTGAATGAATTGCGTTGAATTTTCTCTTGATCTGTGTAATCATCGTGTTGTATGCGTTAGCACATGTGCTGTTTATTTATTAAGGATCAAAATTTGTTATAGTTTTTGTATACTGATCCACAAATAAAAATATTAAAAATAAAAATTCAAAAATTACACGTTTATACCTTTTATTGTTCACCCACCAATACCAAATTATATTACCCACTTTTTGAACTTTAAATTGTTGTAAAAATTTTATAATACGCTTCTTACATATTACATTTAATAAAAATCGCATTGACTGCAGTTAACTTCATTTTACATTTCAATCTTTAATTAACATGTACAAAATATTTTTTAAACATTTTTATCCAATAGTAGACACGTTAAAAATAATGATTTTTTGAATTTATTTATCGCGTCGTTGTACATTGATTGTATCGATAATAGCTTAGATTTTGTTGCGTAACAAAATCAAATTGAGAAATCAATGGACGGTACTTGACTTTGACTTTGACTTTGACTTTGTGCGAGGGTGGGGTTCGAAATGCGCGAGAATCGCAAGGGCAAAAAGGTGAAGCAAAATCGTCGTAGCGAGTAAAATTGGTACTTGCACCGAAAATCCTCCTACACGACAGTCGATAAACGTCGTCGGTAAAGCAGATACCGTCTTTAACACATCTATTTATAAAACCAACATATACATATATTCATAGTTCACCTCATAATAATATACACGTACAATATTATTGCATGATTGCTGTAGCTGCAGTTTGTTACATCTCAGTGTATATATCGTATTTACCTAAATAAGAGAATCAACATCGCAACCTTATGCAATTTAAAAATCATCAGTTTCATCACCTGTTACTCCGCATCGGCGAGTAAACCTGTGAGACCACGTGGAATATGCACGTATCCTAACCTAAAAAACATTGGGGTAGAGGTAGTGCTCCCCATGTGGTCATCAAGCGAGAGTCCGTGGATAATAGCGTGCGACTATGACAACGTACCACGACGAAGTGGAGATCGAGGACTTTGAGTTTGACGAGGACGACGAGATCTACTACTATCCTTGTCCCTGCGGCGATCAGTTCCAGATCTCCAAAGCCGACCTGCTCGCTGGCGAGGAGGAGGCCACTTGTCCCTCCTGCTCCCTCGTCGTCAAAGTCATCTACGACAAGGATAACTTCATCGCCAAGTTCGAGGAGGTGCTGAAAATTGAGGACAAGGAACTCGTGAAGCAAACGTCGTAAGGTAGTGTTTATTTTCGCGAACTTCGATTCCTAACCTCTACGCAGTTGCATCATTGATACGTCTACCGGCTAATGTTTAATACACTCTTTTATTTTCATTTATTTTCAACCTATTCTGTTTCATTTACATTGTTTTTATTATGCTGGTGTACATTTGCTAACGATTTCTAAAATAAAAACAAATTTTTTTACATGAAAAAGGACCTTTTCGTTGCTCCGATTCATAAGTAGATTGTTTACGCAAAGGGTCACTTCAATAGCTAATATCTTTAATTATAAATGGGTGTAGGTAATTGACAAAATTTGTTATCATTGAAAATTTTGGTAAATATAGATATCTATTATTTATGTATGTTCTACAGAAATTTTTTACCATATTCAATATTTTATCAAAATTAATAATATTTTACTTTAAATTTTAAAATTCTGAGAATTTAAATAAAAATTTCTAAAGTATGAAATAAATTGTTGCAGTTAAAATGGCTGGTCGAGGAAGAGGAAGAGGAAAACCTATGATACCTCTCTCTGGTGATCAACTAGGTTTTGGTAAAGCTGAAATATTACCACCGATACTTCAACCTCCACCGAGTTTTCCACTTTTGGACTACAAAGCTTTGCCTACAACTATTACCAATGAGATGAGGTATTTGCTGCAATTAAAGAAGGACTTTGCAGAGTTTATGCATGAATCTCCAAACAATGTCTTACCAATTGTAGTCAAGAAAGACATCGAAAGGTACTCAGATCGGTATCAGGATTTGCTGTCTGCTAAGCAGAGTTATGAAACCAGATACGATTGGACTAGAATGCCAGCAGAACTGAAACCTTTGAAGAAAAAGAGAAAAGCTGATAAGGTTAAAGACAGTGCAAAGAAGAAGCAAAAGGGAGCAGCTGTAGATTCAACAAAGGCGAAAAAGGAGGTCGATGTGGAGTCAAAATTGAAGGAACTCGAAGAGAAAGAAACAACTCAACATAGTGATGCTGACGATGATGACAAGGACGATGATGAAGCTGATGAAAAGGATCCAGAAGACAAAGTGGAGGATGAAGAGGAAGAGGTAGATGAAGAGATGGACGAAGGCACAGACTATGTTAACAACTACTTCGATAATGGAGAGAACTACGAGGACGACGAGGAAAACCTCGACGATGGTGCGATATTTTAATACCGTGTAAATTATTTAATATTGTAAATATGAAGTTATACTGAGGACAAATGGAGCTCAAAACTCAGGGAAGGGTGTCTATGTAAAATAAATGATCGATAGGTTTCTAAGATAAAAGAAATAAAGAAGCCAGGTGATTTTGATCGCAAGGCCGATTCACAGAAAGCATCGGCGTTTTTGTTCTTTATTTACGAGTATTTCAATTTCTATTAATATATAATATATATTTATATAATATATGTAGCCATAATAATCTTCAATAATGATAATAAATGATCGTCTGTCATAATGCGTTAGAGAGTACAAACGAACGACCGACGAGCGAGCCCGTCGACCGTCTCCACACGTAATTCTCGCCTAAAAACACTTGCTCAAGCGCTAAAATAAAGTCATTGCGACGCAAGCGAAAATGATGGCTTGGCCATCACGTCTCCGATCGCTCCAATAAAACAGCAACAAATATTTCACTTTTTTTTCGACTCCTTTTTCACGTCTCATTTTTTTTTCACGAATACAATTCAAATACATCCGACGCTTGGATTTTTCATATTTTTTTTTGTTATTTATTTTATCCTTTTTTTTCTTTTTTATCGAAAGCCTTGTGTCATCGAAGCGCAACAATAATGATCCTGTCTCTTATTTTATTTTTTTTACTCTTGTTTAATCTTCGATTTCATTCCTCCTCGTCAAAATTTACGACTCGTTAATCGAAAAATTCGAAACTCTCCGGTTATAGTAGGGTGAGTGTGTGCTGAGCGGCGGAAGCGTTTTCCCCGAGCGCCGACGAATTATACATATCAAATCGAGCGTCAAAAGTATCAATGTCGGAACAGTGTGGTTGGCGTGTTCGATCGCAGTGGTTTACTTGTTTTTTTTTTATCACAATAACGAGTATCTTCGACGTTTTCTCCCCCGTTTATACTCGATATACAAAAAATTGCACGCGCTCGTCGTTTTATTTTATTTGTTTTTTATTTTTATTACTTTTTTTTCTTTTAAATTCTATAATCCTCACTTCGCTCTCTCTTTTTTTTATCTAGAAAAATCGCGGAATGTAAGTTAAATATCCCCGAAGGCTATGTCGATGCTGTACCCTGTATGTAAAAACGTCTCGTCTCGTCTCTCACTTGCTCGCACTCACTCGCTCATTATTTTTTTTAATTCGCATTCTCCCCGGCTCGTTCTCGCTACTAAATAAATAGAGTCCAAAGGGTGTCCCTTAATGGGTGACGTTTTTTTCTATATTTAGTTCCAATTCGTGAACTGTCGATGCATTTGTCGTTTTTTATGGCTTTTGAAAGTCTTTAAATTCTAGTTTGATGAAAAATTATATCGTATTTTAATTGTTCATTTAAATTGACTTTCATCATAGTTCGTTTACTGCGGTTTGAGTTCTTCTGCTGTTTACATTCTTTATTCAAGAAAAACTGCAATTAAAATCGATTTATTGTTAATTTGATAAATTTTTAATTGAAAAATATTTTTATACTGATTTCAATCCACATGTAGTGTTTCAATTCGTATTGTTCCACGTTAAGCTTTTAATTTAGCTGCTTTAGTATAGCTGCATTTTTTTTAAAACTGCTCAAAGAATATTCAAGAATAAAATTTGCTTATTCAATATACATATTACAACCATTTAAAAATTTTAAAATTCAATGCAAGTTTCTTCGCCAGAGAAACCAAAACGCAATTTATATAAGATTCGTTAAAAAATGTACAATAAAAACGTTTGTACATCTATGCAAATTGAAAAAATACAAATTACTCATTCAACAACGTTTTTTTTTTAAACTTTGTAACATCGATTACGCAATTGCAAAAAATCTATTACGGAAAATTGTTAACTTTCTTATATACATATATCAATAAACTATTCAATAAAAAATACACGTATATATTTATAATCACTTCGTATGTACAACTTACGTTAAACTAATAAGAGTTTAAAACGACGAACCCAAAATTTGCAGTTCACTATTGAAGAAAACATTCACGTTCATTAAATTTCCAACAAACCTTGTCATTTGATTACTCAATTGTTAAACATTACGTTACGTCGTTAGGAAGATAAAGGTATACAGATAAATTTTGGATTATTCAAAACGTCACCCATCGAGTGTGGCTTGTCGCTCGATGTGAAAAAAGTGTATACACACGTATATCAGCTAAGTATATCGCGGAGAGGGTCCGACTAATGAAAAAATAGGGCCCGAGTGTCCCCCCGCGCAATCACATAGGATGACATCGACGATGATTACATGAAAAACTCCTTTCCCCCTCGTACGTATTATCACACAATATTATGTATGTACAAAGGCTTCCTTATTTTTTTTTTATAACGAACCGTTCGTTGTGCCAGCGCGTGTCATTTTCACCTTCACTTCGTTGCCCTGATGGAAATATTTTTATTCGACATTATTGTTTAAAAATCGAAGAGTCGGTTTTTAGTGAATGCTAATGAAAGGCTTCAGTTACGTATGTTTATTAATGTGTATGATTCTAATTTAAGTATTTTCTTTGTTAATAAATTTGAACACTTCATTGAACACTTTATTTTCTTTTAATTCGTGAAATGGAAGTTAAAATAGTATATATACTAAAAATTATTATGAAATAAAGAAAACATTTAATTAAGGATCTACAGTCAAAGAAGGAAAATACATATTAGATTTTTAAAAGAGAAGTTAATGACATTTGTTCAAATCCATTAGTAAAAGTTAGTCACTCCCTACTTTCTTTTAGATTCATACAGGCATACCTAAATGTACATTTGACAAAACTTGTTTATTTTCATAAATAAAAATACACGTTACGTAAACGGCATTACAGTTCAATGCTAGACAAAAAAAGGGAACAGAGTTGAATAGAAGTATGTCCATCAGGGCGTCCGAAGTGTCGACAATGAAAACAATGAAGAACAATGAAAGTATAAATGGTTACGAGATGCTGTAAGAGTAAAGTCGCCGACGAAAAAAACGCTTCCGCTCGTTTCCTCATCGCTCCTAGTTCCATTCTCCCCCATCGTTATCGACAAACTCCCAACCCCCCTGCTCCCCCCTCGCTCCCGATATATTATATAATATATATATTTATATCTCGCATAATAATCGACATATTTATAATACGGTAATATAATGCGGTCTATCTATTTATAATTAGGCGCAGAGACTAAGGCGGGAATGCAAACGAAATCCCGGGTAGCCTCAGACTTCACTCGTCGTTTTTTTTTCCTTCATCTCATCATCATACCGCTTCGATTCATCGCACCAGCCCCCCTCTTTTCATCTCCCTGTTTTTTTTGGCCCTACGTCGTTTTTTTTCTCCTTGTGTAATAAAAAACACACACCGCGCGGCTTCGTCCTGCTTCGTTACTTCGCGTGCCTTCTCGTCCTCTGA
The DNA here is from genome assembly GCA_900480045.1 of Eurytoma adleriae. Classification (NCBI taxonomy): domain Eukaryota; kingdom Metazoa; phylum Arthropoda; class Insecta; order Hymenoptera; family Eurytomidae; genus Eurytoma; species Eurytoma adleriae. The sequence goes on from UXGC01000480.1 coordinate 76,842, forward strand.
TTTTTTTTATACTTTTTTAGGGGGAATTTTATTTTTATTTTTGTGTGTTCTTCTCTCTCCTTTGGTTTTTTTTTTAATAAGCAGCATTGCCGTTTACTGCAAATTATTTATCCTTACAGCGGTTAAGTGGTTTCTTTAGGACTTTTTTTGTTGCTTACGTTTAATTATTTATCTTCTTTTTTTTGTGGCTTTTTTTCATTAACTTTTATTACCCGGGCGTACTGCTAGAGCCAAAAGAGTCTTGGCCGTGTGTCTATATCATCTTGTTTTATCTACGTCAGTCGCGCTCTTATTCTCTTCTCACTGTCGCTTCGTTACCTCCCTTCGCCTTATACCTTATAAACTTTTAGACGGTTTACAGTCGGGTCAGTCGATTCGAGCCCTCGCTCGTCTCCCTTATACACTATACCCCGCGAACGAAAGGATAGCATCTCAACTGAGAGTCTACTCGTTTCCGCGTAAAAAATCTACTCGCGATGAAAGAAGCGGCCCTCTCTCCCTTCTCTACGTCGTCCTCGGAAACAAAGTGGAAGACGATATATAAAACAAGTCCCCGTTGCGCGAGGACGCCAACGGAAAATGAAAGAGAAGCAATCGAATGAAAGCGTACAACATAGTGCTCGACTCGTCGGGATTGTCGTTCGGTACTCTAAAGCTTGCAGGCTACCGCTCGTTTACAAAAAAGCTAAAACGGCGCGGCGAGGGCGCTCGCGGTGCCGGCGGTGATAACTTCGGTGACGTTTGGACGGGCAGTGTAGGCTCGCGAAGCGTCAATTGCTCGCGAGAAAAATTCTAGTGTGAAATATGTGTGTGAGTGTTTGTTACTCTTTTTATACGTGGACTCGAGCAGTCGTCGGCGGGGCGGCGAAGCCCGGAGGCTTTCGAACTTCATTGAGGATGAAAATTTTCATTTCTTGTTTTTTTTGCGGGAGGTTTTGATTTTTACTTGGCGGAGATCTCGCCGCCCCGCTTCGAAGGACGAAAGCAATAAAATATTTTTCGGATCGGAGAAACGCGTTGACGAGAGGCGCGAGACAAAATCGCGCTTATTGATCACGGAACGAACGAAATGGTATACAGTAGATTATAATTCAGTTACGCTTTTGTAGACGCAGTTAAATAATTAAATCGAAGTGTAAACAAGTAAATATTTATGGGTTTGCGAGGACAGCAAGAGTGAGTTACGTATCTTTAAATTAAGTTATGTGACGAGACAGTATTTATACAAGTGTAAAAGGTACTGCTAAAAACAATACTTTATTCGCTTGTTATTAATACTAAAAAGTTGCATAATGAGGAAAACTTCGAACAAAGACAATTTTTTTGACAATTCAAACTGATCAAATTGAAGCTGAGTTGGTTCCTTAGAAAATTTCGGGGGTGGTCTCCGGAAATATTTGTAATCGAGCATATATCATTGCAATGTAGAATGTAAATGCTTTAAAAAAAGTAGCGAAATTCATAAAAGAGCAGCGAACTTCGTAAACAATTAAATTTTGCATTGCAATGACATGTGATTAGAATATCTTCCGAGTCCACCCCTGAAATCTTCTTCGGAATAAAATAAGCTTTAATATTCTCTCCAAAGTATCGTCCATTATATTTACTTTATTTGGTCTTAAAATATGATTAATAACGAGAAAATAAAACACTATTTGCCGAAGTCCCTTCGACATTAAAAAACTACCTTAAAGCACAAAAGCTTACGTAACATTAAATTACGAATATCAGCTGATATTCAATACCACCCACATTCAAAAGTAGCTCCTACACATAACAAAATTAATTAAGTGAATTCGTACTTTCACCCTGTACAAAATTGAATTACGCAACTCCTCAAAACCCAAAACTAATAAAAAGGAATTCACATTTATCGTGTCAATAGCTTGCGCAATTCCGCCCCGCGCCTCGGAATCTCTCGCCAACGGCGTCAAAAAGTGCAGAGTTTACAATTTTTTTTTACAGCAGTCTGAATAGAGCGAAGAAGAGAGTAAGAGCGTCGCGGGGGAGGTGGTACGTCAAGGGGTGGGCGCTCGTCGCGCGTCCCTTTCGGCGCTTCATACGCAATTCGCTTTGATTCTAGCAAGGCGCGCGCACCTCCGCCTATTTGATTATCGCACCCGCCGGGCGGGACGCGCGTCGAGCGCGCCACCGTGGGTCCACCTCCTCCACCTCGAAGTTTTCGGGCGCCTGGTTACATTCGAGGTCCGTCGGAGTGTATAAGAACAACGTGGCGGTTGCGGTAAAATTTAATAAACAATCGGAGTCTTGTCACTCGTGTGTCGCGTCTCGTCGCTACGTTTATCATTTACTTAATTTTTTTTTTTGCTTTTTTGACATTTTTTTCTTTTCACGGTATAATAATGTGACATAGTCGTTCCTTGCGGCTTTGGACTCATTGGACGTGGATTATTGGATGGAGCGTGCTCGGTATCTCATTTACGGTATTTTAAATACGTTTAAAGAACATGTTTTTTTTTTAATCGGTGGTAGTGTCATTAGCCTCGGCAATCGATTATTTTTTTTCTCTTAACAAGAGGAACCGTTTACAGTACAGCTTCTTCTTTAACGTTTTATTTCCTCCCAGTGGAAAAGCAAAAGTGACGGAGAGAGAGAGAAAGTTTAAAGAGTTTTTTTATAGTTTTTTTCTTTAAAGTAAGTGTGTACGTGTGTCTGTGTGTAGTGTTTTTTTTTTGTGTGTGTAGGTGTGAGTGAGCGTTACTGCGGGGTACGTTCGTTTATTAATCTCCTTATCATTTTTTTCGGCTGTTTCATTGAGTTTCCTTATTGCTCGGAGCCCTTGCTAGAGCCCCAGAATTTGTCGAAGCGGTTGCGCGCCTTCTCCAGCAGGTCGCTCGCGAGCTGCTGCGGCTCGTGGGGCGCGGTGGCCGGCGGCGCGGTCGCCGGCGCCGCCGGTGACGATGTGCTCGCCTCCTTCTTAGCCTTCGACTCGAACTCGAAGACCGGATCGTCCAGACAATGCGTCTCCTGCGTCAGCTGAAAATTCATATGATTCTTTAACTTTTTATTCTTCTATGCTTAGAAGAAAGTTATTTAATTTAAGTACATTACTAAAACTTCATTATATACGAATGTTTCTATATATCTATAAATATAGAGAGTTTGGAGGTAAGTCATTTTGCATTGACCTAATTCTGACCTAAAAGTTAGAAATGTTATTAATTAAGTAAGACTGAATGTTATATAATAAATCATTAATTTTTTTTTTAATTTCGAATGGACAGAATATAATTATTACATAAATTTGTTTGATCATTCTCTATACTGTTTTTATTTTTGTTAATTGTTGAATTATTTAAAATTTTCCAATATACATTGTTATGAAAAAGTGATTATTTAGTCTTTTTTAACAAAATTAATGACGGATATTAATCTTGTCATTAGACTTTTGTATCTTTGATGAAGTGGTGATCAATAATGAAGAAGCGAATTTGATATTCATATTTATTACTCTGGCAATATAATAAAGACAGTAATACTCTCCAAAAATGATAAATTTTTTTCCAGAGATACTGAAATAAATCTTTTTTAAATTTTCATGATTTGATTGCACGACAAATTTTTAATAATAATTATTTATTAATGGAGAGAAATACATTTTAATCAAGGAGTTTCTCTGAAAACAAGGTATTAGCTCGGATGTGTTACAAAAACTTTACTGAAATTAAAATATAGAATATTCATTACTTTAGAGAACCATCCTTTGATTTAAGTACACGGAGGAAAAAGCTCTCCTGAAAATTGCAGTAATGAATTTTAATCTTTTCACAGTCTGAAATTTTTTGAAAAATTAAAAACGCTTTTCTCTAAAATTACTTGAGTTTCTTCTAAAATTTACTGTAAATCTAACATATTTTACTGGGGTTCTACTAAATTTCACACGAAACTATTGCAATTTTTACGTACAATAACAGTCAGTTGGATCATAATAATTAACTATTGCACTGTGAAAACTTCATAAGAATAGCACCATTAAACATTAACACTTCGTTAAAAAAGCTCGATCATTCTATACGATCTCCACTTCATCATCCAAAAACTTGTCAGCATGAACTAATTTTGACGAACCGCCCAATTTCCCCGGAAGCCATAAATCCCCCTCCAAAAAAGAATATTAACAATCCAGTCGCCGGCGCTCATAAACAACGCAGGGGCGCGTATCAATCAAAAGACCCTGCCCCGGCACGCGACGGGCATTAGAATTTTAAATCCCGCAACCGCTGCACTTATACACCCAGGCGCACGTGGCAACCGTACAGTGCAGCGGGGAAAAGCCCCGATCGATCGCCCGGCGGCCCTAAAAATAGCCGGGCGGCGACTCGCGTGCGGGCGAGAGAAATCGGCATCGAGCGACTCACCTCATCCTTGGCTATCGTTGCCAGCGGGCTGTCCCTCTCGCCCAGCGAGTCCTCCTGCTCCTTGTGGCCGTTCGTCCCGCTGAAGCTGCCCAGCGACACGCTCTCGCTCTCCGGCGACTTGTACCCCGAGTGTTGCTGCTGCAGTTGTTGCTGTTGTTGCTGCTGCTGCTGCTGCGGTTGTTGCTGTTGCTGCGGCGGTGGTGGTTGTTGCGGCGGCTGTTGCTGGTGTAGCTTGTGCTCTGTCAGCTTCTGCTGCTGGCGGCCTGCGCCTGCCAGTTCCGGGGGCGCGGACTGCGGTGCCGACGCCGCCCCGACCCCGCCCCAGCTCCTTGTCTCGCTGTGCGCTCGTGTCGGCGGCTCGCCTGTGCCGGAAACAAGCGATTGATCATACGCTCGGCTTGCAGGCCGTGACTTCGCGGAAATCGACCGGCTTTTCCGCCGCGCCGGCGTCAATGCATTATACCGATTTTTTTCCCGTCGAGTCCACGCGGCTAATGGCTGGGTATTTTACGCTGCGATTTACGAGCAGTGCATAGGATTGGATGCGATCGCTTTTATGCGGCAGTTGTAATGCGCGATTTGAATGGAGGGTGGAGCGATTGTTACGTTTTGCTTTTCTCCTACTGCGCAGTGGCGTTAAACTTTGATTCAGCGTTAAATTTGTAATAAAGTATGGATAACGGAAGATTTTCTTCGAGTAGCACCAAGTTTCTCTGCAAATTGCCTCTGAATGAAAAGAAATTAACTTTACAAAAAACTTGACCCGCTTACTTGGGCGGAAAGATAAAAAAGTAATTGATTGAGAGCAAACGTCTTGCAGTACTTGTCTGTTACTACTTCTATGTTCGTTCAAGCTTAGGGCAAAATCAAGTGGACTTGTTTTCTTCAAGAGGATTAATTATTATTTTAATTAATAGCTGTTAGAATCAACATGAATTTTTAATTAAAGAAAATATCGTATTTGCAACTATGACGCTATTTGCAATATCAATCTTCAATACTGCGTGAGTAATCTTCAAATCTTCAAATGATGATCCGGTAAAAATGTTACTTTCTTAAAAAAAAGATGCTTTCATCTTCAAACGAAGAAAAGTTAAAACTAGCTGCAAGAAAGTGTTTAAACTTCTAGGTCATGGATTTTAAAGTAACTTTGAAAAGTGTTTTATGATGACTAGAAGTTCAAGCCTGGCACTCACAGTACCAACTCCCGAGATTCCCAAATCCAACGAATAATGAAAACCTTCGGGAATATTAAGTCCACATTTGCTGCCGCAAAATGATCTTTAATGAGGTGAATCAGTAACAATAAAAAAAATCATTTAATTCGAGAAAAACTGAGCCACTTTGAGTAGAGTATTAGACCAGATTATGAATTTTGTTGAACTATGAACCGTTTTTTTCTAAGAATGACAAGTTTAATGTTTTTTAATTTGTTTGAAAATGGTCATCAATCAAAAATAATGATCGTCAATGAATTTCTAATAAAATTCAACAGCTTAATTTCATTCTAGATCTTCATCACTCACTATCGATAATTCTAAGTATAACGAATCGACTTAATGCTTTTTCTAATCACATTGGAATAAATGAACACCACTATATCTCTAACGAGGTCAGAGTGACTCAATTATCCTAAACATATCGACATTTCGGATTTTCCACATTACGAAACAAGCAAATGAAGAAAAGCCATAGTAAAAAATCGACGTGGACACTCACCCTCCCGGACGTTTTGAGTGACAGTGAAGGTCTTGCCGGTGTCGAGGGGTACGGTCCAGTTGACGGGCTCTGGGGAGCGCATGATCATCTGCTCGGGCGACTTGACGCGCGTCGGCTCCGGCGGGCTCTTTACCACCGGCTCGTCGTCGATCCAGCCCTGCTGATGGGGCGCGGGCGGGGCCTGCTGCTGCGCCGCCGGCGCCGCGGCCTCGGGCTGGGGCGGATGCTGGCCGTTTACCTGGGGCTCGGCCGTCACTGGAACGGGCAGCCAAAGCTTACTCGCGAGGTGCGCCACGTCGCTTTCGGTCTTTACCCGCGGGCCCGATCCCGTCATCCCCGGCAGCCCCCTTTCTTTTCTTTTTTTCAATCTTTTCTTGTTTACGCGTGCGGGGAGGCGCCGGGGCGAGTCGCACCCGCGAGTACGACCACATTGACGAACAGGTGGTACAGAGAGACACACCGGGAGGCGGTGGTGTTCGGACATTGGTACACACATGAGTTACTTTCAGTTTCACATTATGTATATAGAGTCACGAGACAACATCGATTGATTCTTTTTTAGTCTTTCGTTCCTTTTTGCTGGGAGCTGTGGATGATTCTGAAGAAAGATGGTTCACCTTGACATTGAAATTAGCATACTAAACTCACATTTTTACGAGTATATTTAAAAGAAAATAAAAATAAACAAAAATATATTATTAGAGAACTTCTTCGTATTTTATTTTAAAATTCTTTATTTATCTCGTCAAAAAAGAAACTTGTTCATTAATGAAAACGAATTACTCCTTTAAATTTCATTTTAAAGACACCTTATTTCTTTCTTTCTTTCTAGCAAAATAAAAATCTGCTAATTTGAGTAAATCGTCCGAAAGATTTTAATTAGCCTTTAACCGCCGCAGTTGAAGCTCGCTGACCCAAGTAACGTAAAATGACACGCGTAAAACAGCAACTTCATTACATCGCATAAAACGTTTTAATCCTTCTTCTTAATATAGGTCATCGGAGCTCGTAAAGCATTACTCTCTAAAATCGTATCTACCCTAGACGTTCTGTCCTCGGACCAGTCAAGATTATACGCGTCGCGTCGCTTCTCCATTAAGTTCATATTAGCAGAAAGTATTTTATTACATCGTCTCCTCGCCCGATTTCTCTTTAGAACAAAAGAAAAACTAGGTTATACACCTTCAGCGGAAGCATCCTCCAGCCCTCAGCACAGGCACATCTCGAATATCCTTGCATCGAGTTTATATCGTACATAGTAAACACAAAAATAAAAAAAAATAAAAAAAAAAACAAGAGTCGAATCGAAAGTGCAAAGAAGCTCGAACATAAAGTGCGACGTACACGCATAATAAAAGACAAAAGAATCGAATAATAAGCAAAGTGAACGATAAGGTATATAATAAATACCAGCATAACACACACGTATCGTAAAAAAGACAAAAAAAAAGTCGTTCAAGTGTGACACAAAAAAAAAAGTAAAATGAGTACAAAAAGCGACGTCGAATGACAAGGGAGAGTATACATACGATAAAGGCTTTTGAGATAATAATAAGAGTCTGAAAGGGGGTGGAGAAGGGGGGGTTCGTTTGAGAGCGATATAAGTGAGAAAGGAGGAGCGGGTTGCAGTGGCGGGCATGCTACTTACTAGCTTGGCCGGCGGCCTGGCTAGGCCTTGGGAGCGTTTTGGATGGGTGAAGATGATTGCCGGGGGGTTGGCGAGCTCGTTCCTGCTTGGCGGCTGGATGGACCGAAAGCGGCGGCCGCGGCCTGGCCTGACTCGCGGCTGCTTGTGCGTTTAGCGACGGCTGCTGCGGCTTCGCGCTCGCGCTACTAACGCTACCCGGCAACGCTAATGGCTTAGCATGATGGGCAGGGCGATGGGGAGGAGCATTGGTCGCGAGGAAGGCTAGAACATACGAGGTAACACACAACGACTCTTAACAGCCGCTCGAACACCCATATCCTCCGGTACCCGCGAAATTCGAACGAACGAAATGCATGTCTGCTAGCTTCCCTCGAGTGCGATGTATATTTTTTGTGCACAGTTGAGCGTACATTTTGCTTTTGCTCGTTAGTGAAGTTAAATCTACTTCCTATGCGATTTTGTAAAAAAGAAGTGCACTTAAGTTTAGACAATTAAGTATAGAGAAGCTGCAGGTACAAAGGCGCTTATTCTACGCCAAGAGACTTTCGCTTAATCAATAAACAAAAACGCCTCTTGACAAAGAGCAAGCGAATTTTCGCTCGACCGTATTTGGCTGGGACTCGACACAAGACACCAGTTCTTCGCTTGACTTATTTTTGTTTCTTTATATCACAGCTCGGCCTCCTCCTTCTTTCCTTCCTCCACCAAATTCCACCGGGAGGCGCTCGGTCGGGATCGCCGGAAGAATTGCGCCGAAGGTGCTTCGCGCGGCATCTTTTTTTTCCGGGGATTCGCGCGGGGACGTGACCCGCACGACCAAGCGCCTCCCCTCGACGGGCGAATTGAATTCGCACGAGCAAAAGATCCACATGCTTTCTTTCGTTTCCCGAAATTCCTCTACGTTCGACTGGTTGAATAACGTTGAGATAAAGGCGTCGCTTTCGATTCGATCGATCGATAACGCATCCGTGCATTGCTACTAGCGTATATATAAGAAATATGAAATCGCAAGATTCGAGTTTGATTTCGTCAGAAATTGAACGGCTGCGCGAGGTGAGCGAGAGTCTAACGTTCTTCAACGAGTTCAAGGGCTAATTTTACTTTTATAGAAAATCGAATCTAAAGAAACTTTTATTTTACTATTATATACCCATTACGAAAGTCTTGTTAAAGTTAACTAGAAAGTTCATGAAATCATCAATGGCTACGGTTAAAGTTCAACAAGTAGTTGCAAACAATTAACGCAATTACGTTAGTCCAAAGTTCCTACGTTTAAATTACTACACTACTCAACAATACATAATATATAGAATAGCCATGTGGACCTTTTTTATAAAAATAAAAGAAAACAAAACAAAAGAAATCTATGTCTACAGTAACATTTTTATCAAATTTTACTGGTTCGAGTTTACGAAAGTGTTTCTTGTTCGATCAAAGAGTAACGTTTTAAACATTTCACACCTTTTCCTTCCAAACGTTAATTTGAAACAATCATCAAACATAAAAGTTCTAAAATTCATGATCTCCATCATAAGTAAATCATAGAAACGTAATTCTGAATAATTTATAAATAGAAACGTGTTTCTGAAACGTTATTTAAATGTTGCACTAAAATATAAATAATGTGACAGTGTTTAACAAATTTATTTATCTCGTCTGCATAAATAACGTGTCAGAAAAAATTGTCTCCCTTTATTCTAACGTGATCACAAAAATTTCTCAGAAAGGCAAATGGTTCTAAAAACGTTACATCTTCGCAACAGTCGAACGAAGAATTCCCGGATACCGATAAAATTGACACCGGTGCGTCGAGTCGTATGATCAGCGGTGCGATGCATCTGCGTGGTGCAGTGACTCGCTGTTAGGTACAGGGTAAAAATGAGATCTCGCTCGGACGAAACGTTCCTCGCGCTGCGACGGTGAGTACAGTAAGTACAGGTATACGAAAAGCGGTCGAGGTGCTTCAAAAAGTTCGTCAGAAACTAAAAAAAAAATTAAAATTCCAAGTGCGCTGGTGTCGTGACTCCCGAGAGTGACGTCACACTCGTGCGACACAGCTTGAATGACCCGTTTGCCTTCGAGGTGGACACTGACGAAAAAAAAAAGAGAGAGAGAGACAGAGAGAAAAGGAACGAGGGCGTGTGGACGTACGTTTGGACGCAGCGGGGGCGGAAGGTGGCCTCCTGAGCGGTCGAGTCCTCGACGCGCTCCTCGACCTCGGACCTGCCTCCCTCGTCTTCCAGCGCGACACTGCGCCTGCGAATTACATCCTCCATATGATTGCTTCAAATCGTTCGTCGTCCACTTTTTTTCGTCGTCGCGACGCGGGCTTATAAAAGGCGACGGGACCGGCGGCGCGCGGGCGAGCGAAATCGTTGATGCGTTTTAACAAGTTCGTGTGGTGGGGGCATACTCAAAAGATATAATAAGTAAATTACGCTAAATGGAGTATCGCACATTCTCTGCTCTATACGTGGCTCAAGTGTCTACTGTATTCTGCAAATGATTGATATAGAAATAACTTAAAAGAGAAGTCACAGGGTTAAATCAACCGAGGAGGCAGAGGCATAGAAAGTATATACGTAATATCTATGTATAGTACAAACAAAATCATTGGGTCTCTCATGCACGGTAAATTCATCTTTTTCATATCATAAACACTGTCAACGACTCGACGAGAGTACAATTCGTTTCAAGAAATTAAGCGAAAGAGACCCCGGCGGCTTTTACTTTTACATTCAAATCTCATTGTCCTTGTGCAGCGTTTCAAATAAGTAGCGTAGCTAAACGAAAATAAATTGTAATGCTTGTACTCTCGCAGGTTAATAAATGATGACTTGGATGTATAAAACTTAAAGAAAGTTCAAGAAAACCTTAATGAAATGATGTAGTGACATAGAGCAATCCAAGTCCTAATGACGCATGTAACATAACTGTCAGTTACTCTCTAAATCAACTCAGCTTATGCACGAAGATGCAAAAGAATTCAATAAAAATAATAATTAAAAAAAAACAATAGATATAATAAGTAAGATATATCGCTGCATTCGATCGTTGTATAGTCGAATGTTTCGGTCCAATCAAAAAAATAGTCAACAGATCAGTAGGTAAACCTGCCGGTCATTACTTACTCGGTCGGGGATGCCTTTCACGCTCCGAGCTCTTTTCCCTCATCTCCTTGTCCTTCTCTTTATCCTGCTTATAATAATTCAGCGTATTAGTAAACATTCATTTTTATTAAAACATCAATTTTTATAATTTAATTAGATAATCTGAGCCAATACAGAGATTTCAAACGCATGCGATTTTAAACTGATCTGGCTTAACAATTATTGATCAAAGTAAATGTCACGTAAAATCAGTTTACAAACAAAAATATCAAAATAAAATAAAATACAAATGTGTGTGATTTTTCATGTTCTATTCTAAACTGATCCGACTTAACAATCATTGATCTAAGTAAATTTTTCGTAAAATCTCTTTGCAAACAAACTAATCAGATGAAATCATGATTCCACTATTCTCATTGCAACGCGAAGGTGATTAATTTGATCAACCACTTTAGTGGATCCTTCAATCATTAAAACGAATTCTTAACCGTAGGTCCAATATATATCCTAATTGCTAATAAAAAATCGTCATAAATCCGCAGCTCAGATTACCTCGTGGTCGTAAAATGAAAATTTTAATTAGTTCGGAACCTTAGCGTCCTTGGCGACTGAGGGCGGGCGCTGGGATGGGTGGCGCTTGGGCGAGCGGCGTTCGGCCACGGCCGGGCCGACGCTCTGGGAGCGTGCGCTCCGCGGGCTGTTCTTCGGGCTGGACTTGGTGCGCGGCTGTATCTCGCTGGCCTCGTCCCGTCGGCGCGGCATCACGGGCTCCAGCTTCTCTCTCGTCGGAGAGGGAAGCAGTGCACCGTCTCCTTCGACACACGTTATCTTTTTAATTTTGTACAACACTCGGTGCAAGGGGCTTTGCGCCGTGCTGGATTTTTAATTACTCATGTGTACTTTTGTATCTTTGTGTTGAATTTAGATAATATTTTTTTTGCTTGGAATGATGTGTGGAATATTTTGTTTCATCTTTCTCCGAATATACCGAAAATTTTGTATGGATATTGGCGTTAACAAGAGATTGGAAATTATTTATGCAAAATTTTAAAACGTATACGTTTCATGCATTTTTATCAGAAAGCAATTTTTTAGAAAAAATTGTAGCGTACAAGAATATCGATATTTTTTTCAACGAACAATTTTATAAATTGAAAAAGGCATTTACATACAATCATGTATATTCAAATTACAAATGAAATAACATTGTATTTTAATTTCAAATAAAAAAAAGTTTATCAAGCTTGCAATTTCGTTTCAATAAAATTATTAATTAACGAATTCAATACACAGAATAAATTTAATTGTAATAAATACAAATTACAAATCAATTATAAAGTCAAACTCTATAATATACTTTATAAATATGCAATATAATTTATACCAATTTAAAAAAAAAGAAATTTAAATAATTAAAATCTAAAATCGATTATATGAAACGACATTAAAATTGCCTAATGTGTTTCTTATTTGATTTGACCACCTTCAACGCGCCCTTATCAGCGTTTCGATTTCGGCGCCGGGGCCCGCCTAATACGCAATCAACCTAGAATGTTCATCCGGAAAATGCGATTACACTTACCGGCGCCAGTAGTGCGATCGAGATGATGGCGGATCAGGAAATCCTTTCTTGCCCGAGCCAGAGCTTTATCGTTGTCCTGTCGCGTCGCAATCGCATAAAAAGAAGTATCCGTCAATCGATATTGTGGCTGAGAATTGTATGAGAATAATGCACTTGGCATTTCCAACGCATAGCTATATTTAAAATAGCACTTTTTTTTCGTTCAAAGAATTGCATGTCAGAAATGCAATTGTTAGTCGTTTAAATTTATGTTTAATTTGTTACTTATTTTAAAAATTTGTTGCTTTTATAAAAAAAAAAAAAAGAATTCACTGTACTTGTATTAACTGTATGCAAGATACAAATCTGCCTAGATTTATCAGGTAAAAACTTTACTTTGCAATTAAAACTTGCTCTTGATCCTAATTCAAATATTTACTTTTATTACTTCAAGTTTAATTACTTTTAATAAATTAAGAGGAAAAATTTCAATGTAAAATGGCTCTACCAAATGCTTTATAAATTTTCATTTAATCTCATACACATTTTTTTTACTTTTACGACAACATCGAAAAAAGATGAACATACGGGTTTGAAGTCATCGTGGAGCATTCCGTAAATAGGACGGGCCTGCACGGACGAGGGCCTGCCGGCAGGCTGCAGGGCCGTCTGGGCGATCGCCGAGCTCGGCGCCACCTTCCTCGTGTTCTCCTTTTCTTTCTCCTCCTTGGTCGCCGAGCGGGCGAGCGACAGGGCGTTGAGTGCGTGGTTGTTCGAGACCCGTTTCCACAGAGTCGCCTCGTCCTCCGTGGCCATCCCGCCGCCCCAGTCGCGGTGCTGCAATCATTGTGCAATTTTACTCTCTCGAATGACATTTATCATAATGAATAGGTCGTTATTTCGAATCGTTTTTTATTCATTTTTCAATTATTTTTCTTTTCAAAGAGAAAATTAATCGGTTCAAATAGTTGCAGACAATGCAAACTAGATGAAAAAGACGAAGACGTTAAGGAAAGAGTTTACAGGATTTATATAGATTGAAAATATATTGGATTCTAAAAGAAAATCACGTTTTTTTCAGTGAAACAAAAAGGGTATATTGGGAGTTTCCTGAAGAATGCTAGAATATTCAATTCTATTATATGAAGAAAGGCACATTTCAACGTGGAAAGCCACTCAGCACATATGCTGCAGATATACGTGACACTCGTCACAAATTCATGATGTATATCTATTTTTGTTGACTATATGTAGGAATTCTCGGTTTAAGTGCTTTTACGTGAGATACTGACGAAATTTGCTTTTATTCGTTACAATCACGTGAAATGTGCTAATCTTTGTGGAAAACCTGAAATGTACTACGGCGGTAATTGGAAAGGAGCTTTTCTTCGTTAGAGACGGCGATCGCTCTTCATTTGCAAATAAAAACGAAAGGTGATTTATCTCCTGAATCCGTAAGATACTTTTAAATCCGTGGATTTCCAATGACTTTTTAATCAACTTTTAATTTGGTAATCCCAATAATTGATTTTTCCAAATGATAGGTATATTCTAACAATTATAAAATTATAATTCTTAAATTAAAAATTACTACTGACTGTAGAGTGTAGAGTTTGTTTAATGACGTTAGTAGTAGTTAGAAATTAGATTTTCGCATCTTCTTTTATTGTGCACTTCACTTCAAGGAGTGTAAACCTCAATGACGGTACTAAAACTCAAAATAATGTTACCCTCATGCGCAGTTGATAGCTGCACTGTATGCAGAAAACTGGTACATTTCAGGACGAATTTTCTTTTAACTGATTTTAAAAGAATCATGAAAAACTCGATTAAAAACTTCTCTTGAAAAAATCTATTAAAAATAAATTCATAAATCCTCTATTTTCACAAAAAAAAAAACAATACAAAAAATGCAAAAAGTGCGATTATAATTACTTTGTACTCATCGGCGAGGCGCTTAAGCTCGCGTCTGAGCTCGATGACCTCGGCGGCGGAGAAGGGCCGCTCCTGGGTCTTGCGATACTTGTTCTCCTGGAGGGTCTGCTCGCCGCCTATTCTGACGGAGCGGCCGGCGCTCGCCTTCTTCAGCGCGGCCTTGAGCTCGCCCGCGTCCAGCTCGTCGTGCTCGTCCGCCTCCGGCAGCGCGCCGTCGATCGTCACCAGCGGCTCAAGCTCCGAAGCTTGCACCCCGTCGCGCCTGCAAACGCATGCATCATCGTTAGTTTTTCAATTTTTCGAGCTTTGCTTTTCCCAGGGATTTGGCATATTTAAGGAAAATTGCGCTGATTTGATACAGATATTGTCGAATAAATAATAATTTTAGCAAAATTCAAAATTAACTTTGATTATGTATTTTTTTAGTATTTAAATAAATATAGTTTTTTTTAATCTGAATAAGAATATATATTTTTTTGTTCACTCTGGAGAATCAAACTCATTGTATTCGTCAAGTATGAAAATATATATGACATTCTTTTCAGCCTTTCAAGAGAGGCCATTTTCAAAATTGCTTTTTTCAAGATTTTTAATCAACGAATTTATTAAGGTCAAAAAATGCCTTGGGATCGTAAAAAAAAATTATTTATCACTCATTTAATCTATAAAGTAAGAATTATTTAACTTAGTGATTAAAATAATTTTAAAAAACAATATTTAAGAAACAAGACTCGGACTAACTTCATAATTTTCTGCTCTTTCAATTTTAGTGCTAAAGTTCGTTTGAGAAATCATTAATGTAGCAGACAAGTTAATATAATTTTGCCATCTTTCAGAATTAAAACGTAACAAGATTTAAGAAAGCCTAACGAACTTTTACATTAGCCAGAGATACTCCAGAAAAATTCTGTTAATAAAGAGTAAGCCGCGCTCGGTCGGTTTTATCCTTAACGCGTAGCGTAACTTTTTTAAATGAATTTATTAATAACTTCCGTGAAAAAAAGTTTAGTTGACCCTAAAGTAGCAAACTACATTTATGCCAATTACCGTTTCACCGCGGCTTAATGAGATGGTAGATTCAGCGACGCGTCTCCCCGGAGGGTAGGAATAGAAATGGAAAAATAAAAACATGATATAATAAAAGGACTTTTCAGACAGTGTGAATTTCCGTCTTAAAATTGAAAAATACGAGAAAATGCTGAAGCGTTGAAAACGCTATTTCACACATTTTCCTGGCGAAAGTTAACATAGGAAATTCCGAGACGCGAAATAACTCATGATTTCTTTTGAAAAGGATTATGTAGCAGTGTTTTTACTATGCAATACGTACCGCACTGATTATATTCTATTTTGAATTTCAAATTGTAACAAATAATATACTGTCTTACGACGTATAAAACTTCATCCTATGATACATTGCTAATAAATTTCATCCCTTATATTCCACTTTGTTTTACTTTCATTTTGATCCATTTTATTAAATCCACTTGCCTTTTACAAGTATTGCTGACTTTACCTTTTTGACATTCGTAGAACACCAAACAAAAAGAGATTTTGTTGTTTAAAGCAAATATGGTTTTTTCTTCAAAATAAACAAATAAATTGAATGTTCGAAACAATCACAGGTTAAATTTTTTTCCTTTCGAACGCAGAAACGTGGAGGTATAAGTAAAAAGCAAATATGGATATCTTTTGATGGCAATATTTTTTCAGTGATTGTTATACATCGTACAGTATTTTCGAGTGGTCGATTGTATTAACAAAATAACAAAAAATCTGTTTTCTTTTAATTAAATTTAATTTCAGTGCCTAACTGTTTAAATCTGTTTAAATAACTTAAATCAGGTAACATTTATAAATACATGCGGAATTTAAAAAAAAATGTATACCACGCTTATTAATACAGCTTTAGCTGTAGCTATAGCCAGAACTATAGGTCGATTTAAAATCTATCATTTGACGAAACGGAAGAGTGAACGTCCTACCTTTGCCTTTGACGTATTTTACGAATATATAGTGTACAAGAATTGAATCACCTCTCCTATTTAATGTAAAATTTAAATATGACCTCTACTGCAATGATTAAATTTATCGCTTTGCCAGCCTTAAAGTTGGTGTACTCTAATTGCTTTCGTTTATATGATTTAATAAACACGGTTTTGCGTGGTTTCTGATTAATTTTTATATTTGATCAATATCTACGATATTGTACGGTTACCAAACTTTTAATTAACTTTTTCAAATTAACAATTTTTTAATTGACATTTTTTTTATTCCAGGTTTCCATTGCCTAACAATATTATTTATACTGTAGTATTATTTTTATCCATTATTTATTTTCGACATCAATGTTTTTACTTGTGATGCAAATATGAATTCTGTACCTACAAATGTGACTGAATTCAACAAAAACCGATTATGTAAGTGTATTAATAAAAGTTCATTAATTATTGCAACAAAATTCTGTTTGCTAAAACACAAAGTTAAATTTGAAACTAAACAAAAATAGCTGACTGAGTTTGCTTGATGACTTGGTTAAACTCTCTAACCCATTTAGTAAACTTTGTTTGATCTTGTCTCAAACATATTTCTCCGTGAATTAGAAGTATCATATTAATTCATACAGTAAAGTAAACTAAAGGATTTAAAGAATTTTTACGCAACATCGTATGAAAATTAAATCATAGTTATTGAAGTTTTCTAAGTAGATCAGTAAATTTTACCAAGTCATCAAGTAACTTTACTCGGTTATTTTTGCCCAACTTTAAATCAAGCTACACGTCTGATCAAGAATCCGCAAATTAGTTTTCTTAACATAAAATGAAAGTTTCTAACTAAAGGATTTTGTGTAATTTGTAATTACTACTAATAAAATAATTAGATTAAATTAGATATTTAATTTATCTTCGTGACGTTAATTTTTTCCAATGAATTAATTAAATGATGACAAATGACCCATTGAGTTAATAAAAGGTAAAAGCTGTATATACTACAAAATATCATCCTGTTATTAAACTGTCCTCCCAATAAATATACCTTTCGCTATCAAAACTACATTAAACATTGAAATTCTCAATTCATAACTCCCAGCATAAAAAAAATTTCACCCCAAGAAACACTGCACAACCCAATCCCACAATTCACCTATCCGACACTTTTCAAATTGAAAAACCCCTTCTCACCCTTCTACAAAAAAAAAAAAGAAGAAAAGAAGGCTCCGGTATAAGATACCGGCGCCGCGGGCAGCGTCCGCAAGAAAAATGAGAGGAGAGAACTCGCCTGTGATCGATGGCGGCGACCTGGCGCTTCTTGTGGACGGGCGCGGGAGCGGCCATGATGGAGCCCTGCTTGAGCGCGCCCATGCTGAGGGACTTGCGGGGCGCCTGCTGCTGCCCCTCGCCGTCCTCCCGGTGGTGCGACGGGCCGTGCGCGTCGCCGTTGGTCAGCTGGGGCTGCTGGCGGCGCGGCCACGCGAACTGCAGCCGGTACTCGGTGCTGATGCGCGTGATCGCCTTACTCAGCTGCGACGCCGGCAGCACCTTCGTCGCCTCCTTCAATTTTTCGTACTATTAAACATTTCCGGGTTTCTCTGCTTATTACTCGGACAGTTTTGCGGGCGTGAGCGCCCTATTAGACGCATACGCGATGTTAGAGGTATGCGTTTGATGCTAAACACACTTTTTGTGTAAACAATTGTGTAGTAAATAATACACTGAGAAAAAATTATAGTAATTTTTACTTGAATTTTTTATAAAACACGATAGGCTAGATATTTTAGCTTATTATTTGACGGCTTATCAGTCGACCGCAGAGTGAAAAGTTCCGGACGCGGGACGCGAACTGTAACCACTTACTTATTGACAAGGAGAGGATCTGGAGGTGATCCCCTGTAGATCCTGGATTTCACCGATACTATGGAGAATGATTCTTTTGTCCAAAATAATGAACCCACGTTTCGGGATTTTCTTGAGTGGAGTTGTACAACGAAAATAAGATATATTGTCTTAAACAATCTACTTCGTTAATATGAATTAGTGAAATTCATTTGGGGAAATCCAATGTACGCGCCTCTGCTCCTCTCCTTGTCATTAGCTCTTACTTTCTCAACATTGAAAACATTAATTTTATATTGGTTAATTTTTTGTTCCGACAGATTTCAAGACTAGACTGTTCAGTGAAAATAACTTGCTGTTTAACGTTGTTTAATGTATTATTTTTTATCTTCAATCGTACATTTAGCTCTGTGGTATAAACAAGTTGTAATACTGACTTCCATTTCATTTTTAATTTAAAATAAATTATTTTATGTATTGTTCATGTTTCTGTAAGTTTTTTTTCAATACCTATTGCCTTGGGTATGGTTTAATCGGAAACTTTTATGAAACTTGTGATTATTACTGGAAACTGCCTGTATTTCGTATAGGGCGTATTATAGCTATGTAAACTTTAAAAGTTTGCTAAGCTTTTTCCCAAGCAAGTGTCTTTTAACTATTTTTCATTTAAAAGAATCCCTTAGAAAAAATATCGTGATGTTAACCGATACAAAGCACTTAAGAGACTATATTTATAACTAATGATTATTTAAATTTAATATTCTATTATAACTGTGTTAATAAATATTTTTATTTCGTTGTAGAAGCGAACTAATAAATCTTTTTTTATTACAAGTATTTTTAGTTATTAACTTTTAAAATCTAAAGTGGGAAGTTCTTTTTATGTCCAATAAATCACGAGAATATTAAATTGGAGAGTAAAAATAGAGCGATTTTTCTTTTTAAGGGTTCGCAGCCTGTACCTTATAAAGGAATTGTGAATGCCAACTGTAATTCGTTCAGAGAAATCGTTTGACGAGAATTACTGTATTTTCTTTAGACCTTAGCACACAAACTCGAAATCAGATTATGCGTCAGAACTGATCAATTTTTAACTTGGCCTATACAAATTCTACGTCATAAATGGAATTTTTATAAAAAGAATGCATATTTTAGACATACGTGCGGATGAATAGTAATGTAGAAAAGACGAATAAATTATAAATAAAACGGAATTGGGAGACCGACGCAATATTTAAATACTATTTGTATATTCATAATGTCTAGTTCACAATTAAATTGTTGTTATAAATTATCGAATAATTTCGATTAAATTTTTAGGTTCTATTCAATTATTCATTCAATAAATAACTCTGAAAAATATAAAAATTAAGTTGAACAGAAATAGGTAAAAAGTGCAGTAGCTATTATTGTACTGGACGCAATTGTAATAATAACAAAATAAAAAAAGTACGTCCATTGTGAAACTGTTTGGTTTCATTAATAAACATTTAACTTTTACGAATAAAAGTATTTTTAGTACGGCTTTCACTGTTTCACATAGAAGCAAGTTTATTTGAATTAACTTTACTGAATATATACGTCTGACGTAGCTCGGATTTATCCACTTACTTTGCATTTAATCACAGCCGAGCGTATTTTCAACTCAACTTCCCGCAAACAATCACTTAGAAGATACGTTACGTAATTTATTTCTTGAATAAAAAAATGTCCTATTTTCAAAGAGGACCTGAGAGGGTTTGTCGTGTACATACAGGGGTGATCTTTAATATGAGAAAAAAAAATCGTGAATTTACTACTGCGTTACTTATAGTCTTTCCTTTTTAGTTTTGTTGATTTTCTGAATATCCCAAATATAGAGAAGTTATATTATAGACGTGTTCAACATATTACGTAAGTTGCTGTACCAAGAGATTTTATTAAAATCCCTGAATTTATTATTATTTCCTTTTAAACGAACAGTTTTTCCTTATTTTTTTAACCTGCTCGGCCAAGTTTTTCCTTTTATAAATTATTAAAAACAAAATATTAAAAAAAGGAGCCTGCACATAAAAATTTAATTATGATCAAATTCAAAATTCGGATAAAATTTACACTGTCAAACTTTACATAAAACAAGGCAATTTTTCATGAGCACTGCAGTTTGTAAAAGCTCAGTTTGCTTATACTCGCTGAATGAATAAAAAAAAATCATTAATTTCTTTTACGTAACTTGTGTATACCAGCAGAGCCATATAATCATATGAAACCTTCCTAGTTTAATCCGTAGCTGTAAAAGTATTCGACCGCAAAATTTTTTTCGGATTTTTTTCATCTTCCCTCGTATTAGTTTTCCTTCAAAGCCCTTGAAAATTTTATCCTTTAATCTCGAGATGCGTTAAACACATTAAATTAATTTTAAAAGAACCTCAAGTAAACGTTGGAGTAATCATTCCATTCCTTCAAAGTACTTTTCAAATCTTCGTTTACATTTTATTTCCCCTGTTATAAAATTTTGTGTAATCATCAAACATCGTGTAAGTAAATTAAAAAAAAATCTTGAATAGTTCATTAAAATCAATGGAATTTAGTTTTTACGAAAAATCATATTTTTCACTTATAGCACGACGTCCGAAAATTAGGAAAGAAAACGATCTTTTTCACTTACATCACATCCGAAAATTACGGGAAAATCGAAGATAACAAAAGCACTGGTCACGTCCGGAATTATTTTTCCATGAATCACAAGCATCGCCCACCCCCACCCGCGATACAGTGAATAAACCAGTAACCCACAAACGACCAGCCCACGTCAAATCGCCCCGGACCCTCCCAATCGCCCAAGAATAAGAAGTCACGGGAGATATACTCTGAGTCACTCTCCGCAGGGCGATGGGCGGCCATTCCGCTAAAATACAGCGAATATACGCATATATGTGTGTATGCGTGTGTATATACTCACTCTAACTTTGTCAGCTACGACGTTGGAGTCGAGGGCATCGATCCCGCCGCCGCCGGCGTCGCTCGTCGCGATGAACTCGTGCGTCCGGTAGGCGAGCTCGGGGCACTTCTTCCGCCTTGGCAACGGCGGCTCCAGGCTCGTCCCTGCGAAACGCCAACGCACACCGGCCGTTCAGACTCCTCTTTGCCTCCGCGTGCGCCCGATCGCCCGCCACCCCCTCTCGTCGCTCTATATATCGTCGACCCGCACGCGCGCCCGACCGACGACACCCCCTATATATGCGCTGCCGCGCGAACGAAGCCGGCTTTTCGCGCGATCCTCCCTGGGTGTGCGCTTCTCTCGCTTTTTTTTCCTCCTTCGGGCGCGAGTGTATAGGGTTTCGAAATTTTCCGACTTCGAGTAAGCCGACGGAGGTAGCTGCGCGTCACCGCGGCGAAGCTTCCCTTTGAGGCCGCGAGCTTCCCCCTTCTTATTTTGCGAAATCGCTGGCGCGGTGTTATTCGAGTCGTGGAATTGATGTTTTATGATTCTTTTTTCTTTAGGAAGTCAAAGCAAAAATTATTTTTTTATCTTGTTGACGTAGTAGGTTTATGAATGAATTGCGACTTATTTATTTTTGGTAAGTATAGAAGCAAAGTTTTATTTGGATATGTGTAATAAATTAAAATAAACGGCTGATGAATTATTTTGTTAAGGATTGAAAAGGAATTTTGTCTTGAATATACTTAATGAACAAAAGTTGTAAATTTCACGCAATATTCACACCTCAAGATGTTAATGAAACTACCCGAACCGCTGTCATGAATAAACAAATAGTTTTCTCATAAAGACAACCATTTTTTTTCAAATTTTAAACTATAATATAATTGAGTTTAATATTAGCATGAGAGCAAAAACATTTTTGTTACTTAAAATGGTATGTGTACATGTTTCACCTTTGATTGCTTAGTAAAGCATGATTGGTAAGGAGAAACTAAGTAATTGAATGTACACAATAAACAAAATTAATTAAGAAAAGTTATATCGATTACTTTCTTTACTTCACTGAACTATAAGCAAGAATTTTACTTTTAACCTTTATTTCTATAAGAAATAGATCTTTCTTTTACGACCTCGCGTTGAGGGTAGATTTTTATTATGAACTTTACTATTGATCACTGAAAAAAATTGAAATTGCAATTTCAAATTTTATTTCTGCTAAAAAAATTCAATTTGGTAGATAAAAACTTTCTTTAGTGAAATTTTAAAGGCAAATGCTTTAATAAACTTAACTGCTTATTTGATTCATAATTATCCATCAATACAGAAATGCCCAATCCGAAATCACATCCCAATAACCGCTGAAAACTAACAACTTCGAAAAAGCTCATAAAACATCCCTCCACCTCTCGTCTATTTATTAACCAACAGCAATGAGGTCCGGCATTGTTCCAAATTCCAGCGCCGCCGGCCGACAGTCCTCCGTCTCGAAAGAAGCGTCGGGCGTCGAGTCCGCGCGCCTCGCCCCCGCGCGGGCGCTAAAACCGGAGCGCGCGTCGGATGATAAACGCCGCGCTGCATCGGCCGATCCCAAGTGGAAATTCCGTGACCCAATTTCGGCCGACAAATCCAAAAGCGAGTTTACCAAGTTACAAGGCGAGCCGGGGGGGAGGGTACAGGAGGGGGGAGAGGGGGAAGCTCGCGCCCCCCGTCGGCCGCGGCGAATCCTCCTCTCGCGCGCGCATACTTATTTACAGCAGCGGGTCGGGACTGCAACGACGCGACCAACCCCTTTCCCCCCCGCGGACGACTGTATAATATCACATTATATCGCCACTGCATGCGTGTGCTCGTGTCGCGTCTCGTGATCTTCACTCAGTCACTCGTTTCATCACGCTGAAATGCGGTAGGCCTGGCTTTGTGTGTGTTTTCTTGTTTTACTTCGTTGCGACGATTTTTTTTTAATTTTGAACTTTTAGTGAGTTTCTGTTGGTGGGAGGATGTACGTGCAGTGATATAGTTTGTATGGAGAGATGAATTTGAATGAAATCGTTTTATTTTGTTCTAGAATTATTTTTATTTCTAAATGGCATTCAGTGGGGCTTCACTGATTTCCACTGAAATTTCACTGATTTTCGGTTGAGAGCAGAGTAAATTCACTATAGTTTGCCTGGATCTTCACTGGAAATTAGTGAAATTTCACTGATTCACGTTGAGAAACTTTATTGCAGGAATTGGATTAAAAAATATAAAAGAAGACCTACAGTTTCCTTTTGGTAAAACGAACTATAATTATGACCACTTTTATATATTTTTTTCATTTTCAATAAATTCCGAGTAATAAAAAAACATTTTGTTTAACTACTAGTAAGGTGCCAATACTCAATCGCTTAAAATTTAAAGTTTCAATAGCACAATTAAAGAAATTAATTTTTAAGTAGAAACAGCCCGGTATGGTAAGACATCCCGTCGCGTTTTCAATCGATTCTCTCTTACACCTCCCTTAGGTAAATTTCACGAAACTGCATAAAAAGAAAACAAACGAGCGGATATACATCCATTTATTTGTATTTACTCGCACAACCCAATAAGAATCCATCGAAAGTCGCGTAAACACCGCGTATGACAAATTTACCCAGATTTTATGTAAACCTATCTCTCCATACTTCAATTCACTGCGCGGCATCCTTGAAAAGTGAAACTTTCTGCATCGACGCGGCGCGGGAAAAGTTGGGGGTGGAAACGCGGTCAAAGTTTGCGCGCGATAGGACGACGCCGGACTTCCACGCCGCCTCCGCGCGCGCAAAAAAATTGACCGCCGTCACCTCTCAATTTTTTTTTCGCCGTGTCAATCCCAACCGAAACTCACCTCCGTCTAAAAGAATATTTTTTCAATTCCTTTTATGCAAAATCCAAATCGAATGGGATAAAAAAAGAGACAACCGTAACCAGCCTAACGCCGTCCATCGTTCGCCAGTGTACAAGTGGCGCAAGCCATGCAAGTGTGTGTGCTACGAGAGTAAAAGCCGCATTCCAGTGTGTTCAAACTGTAACGGTACTTACCCGGAGGCTGGCCGACCCGGCGGTACAACAGCCCCGATGGAAAGGCTCGCATACATACAGGGCTGGTAGAGACCGTCTAAAGCCAAGGGGCAGGGGAGAGGGTCGGTGGAGATGCACGCGCTCGCGTTTACCTTGCCTCGTGACCTCGGACTCCCGGGTATTTTGCTCGTCGCGGCGTCCCTTATTTATGCCACCTCGCGGCTTCGCCGAGGCATTAAGCTCGTCCCCGTTCGGACTGCGGCTGAATTTTCAGATTTCGGACCGGGACTCCTTGAGCCGCGCGCTCTCTATACTGTCCCTGTCGACTGGGATTTCGCGCGAGCACCGCGGTTATTTATGGTTCTAATCAATGGGGCTTGTAGATTATGCATTGGTGTAGATGAATGATTTTTTATTTATTCATCTGAATAATTTTTTAGTAGGCAGAATTCCTTTTAATAGACAAAGATATAGGATAGTCTCAATTTTACTAAATACACGGTATAGGTATAATTCGATAGCACGATATTAATGTGATTATTTTTAGAAATATTTTTTGTCATAAATCGACATCCCTAATAAGAAAAAGCTCGTTTCATTTACTAGCGAAAACTAGTTCATTTCAGACGGTACTGGAAGATTAGAAAAACACTTTCCCGAGATTCCTTCGAAAAAAGCACATTTTGAGATATTCCCACGAAGAAAGCTCATTTCGCGAGATTGCGAAAAGTTTTTTTAACATGCTTTTCTTCGCGGTAAAACTAAAAGTGCTTTTCTTCCCCCGGAAAATCAGACGTGTGCTTGTTTCCTAAAAAATCGGACGTAAAGTGCTTTTTCGCCCTAGCGGGCCGGAAGTACCACCTTCCCTCCCGGCGCCCGATCGGAAAGGTCGTAATTCCGGCCTCG